>WEIT01024993.1:129270-155489 GCA_013389985.1 Dryoscopus gambensis | reverse complement strand
GCCGCGGAACGTGGAGGCGGAGCGGGAGCGGTTCTTCCGCGCCAGCTTCGCCTACGACCCGCAGTTCGAGTACGCGGAGCCGGTGCCCGCCGCCGTCCTGGACAAGTACGGGGCCGCCTCCGACCGCTTCGTGGCTCAGGTGAGGCGGGGCCGGGGAGGGATGCTCGGCCTGGAAGGAGGAGGAGGAGAAAGCAGGGGCCCCAGCTGGCCCGTGGGTTGGTGCGAGGGCGTGGGTATTCACGTGCCACCGGGATGTGTCCTGGTGCCGCTGCTCCGTGGTGGGGCTGGCCAGGCGACGGTGCCTGGCCCTAGAATTCTGGAATGGTTTGGGTTAGAAGGGATTTTAAAGACCATCTAATTACCCCACGCACCCTGCCATAGACAGTGACATCTTCCACTAGATCGGTTGCTCCAAGTCCCATCCAGCCTGGCCTGGAACACTTCCAGGGCTGGGGCAGCCACAGCTTCTCTGGGCAGCCTGTGCCAGGGCCTCCCCACCCTCACAGGGAACAATTTCTTCCTAATGTCCAACTTACACCCACCCTCTGTCAAATTAATGCCATTCTCTCTTGTCCATGTGAAACCTTGCGTGCTTTCCTTCCCAGCTGCTGCCTGATCCCTCTACCCCTTAACACCTTTTGTATCCTGCCTTCAGCACACTCACCCTGTGATTTCTTTAACCTGTTTTTAGTAACCTCACCTACCTGCAGCAATGGTGCGTGCTCCGTGGGTGACATGGGTCAGGCTGGTGCTGGGTGATGCTACCAGCATCCACCCACTGGCCAGGCTGGATGGGGCTTTGAGCAACCTGGTCTAGTGGAAGCTGTCCCAGCCCATGGAGGAGGATTGGAAATGTCCCTTTCCACCCAAATCAGTCTGTGTTTCTATGATCAAACTGGCTCCTGCTTATGCTGGGAGCTGTGCTCCATCAGGGACACCTTGCTGGCATGTTTTTGCACTGGTTGCTGTAGAAATAACAGCAAAGGAGCTGGAGCACATGGGTGACAGCATGGGAAGTGGTCCTTAGCCTGAATGACCTGGCGGTTAAGTCTGGCTTGTTTTTGGGAAGGCCTAAAGGTTGTCCAGTGTGGCAGCATCCTTAAGGCATCAGGAAGCATGGTCAGTAATGTTATTAGTCGGTGTAGACTCCACTTAAGAAGCATGTATTATTTTGCTTGACTGTTTCCGTGGCTTATACCCTACTGAAACGTTTCTGAGTTGCTCTCTGCTGTGCGGATGGCACTGAGAAAACAGCTGCTGGTCATTCAACAGGAGAAAAGAGGCAGGAGTGTGCTTTCAGGGTTCTCTGCCCAAAACCAAGCCTTTCGTGGATGCAGGAGTAGAGCTGCTCTGTCCCTTCACCCCATGCTTGGATGTGGGAGCCTGGCTATGTCCCAAAACCTGTTTCCACCTGGGAGTGAGCATCCTGCCTCAGGGGGGAGCATCCTTTCTGCCACACAAACAAGTGAGCAGATAAAAACCCCCTCTTATCCCAAGTTCAGACTGGCACTCCAGAGGTGTTTCTTTGCACCTCTCAGTCAGGAGTTACTTGTTCAAATAACAACTTCTTCACTGATTTATTTATTGTTTTCTGAATGTTTACTTATTCCTGCACCACTGCCTGTGTCTGTGCCTGGATTATTATCCAGATGATTCAGGCCCTTTCTGTAAACAGCTTTCTAAGCAGTTTGTCATTCCCAGTGTGTGCCATACCTCTGCCCCAGAAAAACTGGTGCCAGCAAGGCTCTTGCAGGAGAGACACTCTGACGCCTGCAAAGACCTCGCCAGCTTTCGACATTTCCCTCCTGTATTTTGTTCCCTGAGTTGTGCAGTAAAATGAGTTGCTCAGAGCTCTTTCACCCCATGCTTTCTCCTTTGGTGCAGTTGGCTTGCAGCAGAGTAAAAGATGAATAATTGAGATTATTTTTCTCTGGGCAGTGCTTTGAATGAATGGAATTGAGGGTTTGTAACCACTGTGGATACTGAAAGCTTTTGCAAGAGATATCAAGTGTTGAGTGTTTCTGCCAATGTTTCTCCAAGTTTTCCGGTGACAGTCCGATGGGACAGCATTCATGGCACTGTTCCTTTGCTCTTACCCTGCAGTAACCTCCTTCCAGTCTCTTATTTTGGGAAGCATTTTTCCTTGCCAGCTAACTCTTAGCTATAAACTGCTTTTATTTTCAAAGACCTTCATTAATCTTGGAGCTTAAATAAATGAGACGTTTTGCTAAGTCAGCATCCTTGGACACGAGCAGACAAACCAACACCAGCTCCCTGCTTCCAGCTGCTCTGCATGTGCTTGGGGGGTTATTTTATTTTTCTAATAGAAAACTTCAATAAACCAGGAGGATTCTTCCAGCCCTGTGGAGGCTCGTCACCCTGGAGATCACATCCGTGGTTTGTCACGTGAATTTGAGTGGCACCAGCACAGAGCTGGGGCTGGAGCATTTGTTATCCCACTGCATATGGTGGGTGCATGATTTGGGGATGCTCAGAACATTAAACTTGGAATCTCAGGAATTTTGTTCTCCAGGATGTGCTCTGAAGGTTGGGGAGGAGCTCTTTGGTTGTCTTACTCCTGGGCACCAGCTGTGCTGGGTTTCTCTTGGCTCAGTGATTTGGGTCCCCTGGGAGGAGAGAGAGCAAGTGGCTGAGCAGAGGTGGGAGGACGAAAGGTCCTTTTTCTGCCGAGGTCAGCTGGAGGTACCTTGCAGTGCTGTAAAAATGAGCCTGACTGTTCAATAAAAAAACCAAAAAACCCCACCCCAGACCCCCAGAAAACAAAACTGACAGCAGAAAAACTCTGCACAGCTTCTCCTGGAGAGACACCATAAGTGACTTGAGAATAAAAACCAGCTGTGAAAACTGCCCAGGGAAGGAAAATCAGGACCTTCTGCAGGGATAGAGGAGGTTGCTCACCAGATGCAGACCTAAAGCCCCTCTTAGGATCATAGAATTGTTCAGGTGGGATAAGACCCTTAAGATCAAGTCCGTCTGTTACTTCAGCGCTGCCAATCCCACCACTAAACCACGTCCCCAAGTGCCACATCTACATCTTTTAAATACCTCCAGGAATGGTGACTCCACCACTGCCCTGGGCAGCCTGTTACGATGCTTGACCACCCTTTCCATGAAGAAATTTTTTTCTAATCTCTGACCTAAACCTCCCCTGGCACAACTTGAGCCATTTCCTCTTGTCTTATGGGGTATTGGATGATTTGAGCACCAGTAGTGGTGGTGAACACCCATCTCCTGATACTGGGTAACCTTAGGGACTAGGGAGGGGCAGCAAGTGGTCCTGGGCTAGGAAGCTTGGCAGCAGCCCAGCCAGGTTTGCAGATGCAATAAAACTGCTGGAAAAACTCCAGAACTGGTTGAAAGTCATCTGCTTTGGAATATGTACTAATATAATATTAATATAGTATGTAATATTAATATATTCATATATATTCCAATGACGGGTGGAAGCACACTTTTGGGGGAGGAAATGTGCTAATAAATGTTCATATTTTATAGATGCTCCATAAATGTTAATGTGAATATTGGAGCACGTGATGATTTTATTAGAAGGCTGCTGGGTGTGCAGCAGGCTGGTGGTGCTGAGACCCTGTTTGAAGCAGCATCACTGCAGAGGGTGATGCACAGCCTCACTGCTGAGCTTGGAATTCAGCCCTGGAGTAAGGAACTCAGGGAGTAAAAAGCAGGCTGAGGAGCCGGAGGTCTTTGTGCAAGCACTGGAGTTTGCAAGGAGAACTGAAAGCAGAAAAGATTGAAAATAATCACGGATTTAACCACACTGCAGCGATGCAGTTTCGCTTCTGCTTTGCCCCATTCCCACAAGAGATGCCTACAAGAGTGACAAAAAGCAGAAGGAATATGCTGTGGGATCCTGCTGATTGCGTGAAGTGTCTGTCTGTCCTGGTGGCCACCTCCAGCCAGCTCAGTCTCCTTGGTTTTCTAGATCTTGCAAAACCACATCTCATTTTAGAGGCGTTAATCAGGGATTATCTTCCCTGGGTTTGTTGCACGTGGGATTTTAGGGTGTATTTATAAACAGGGAGGTGTTTGTGCTTATGTTTGTACTTTGTGTTGTGCCACAGGCCATCAGGATCATTCGTACTGTCCTGGAGAAGTACGGGACCTACGAGAGCTTCGAGGTCGCCACGGGTGGGAGGCTGCTGAGCAAGTGCCAGATCTGGTCCGTGATCCGAAAGTACATGCAGAAGGAAGGCTGTGTGGGAGAGGTAATCCGTGTCCCTCCTTTATCGCTTGTAAAATACAGCAAAGTATTTGTTTTCTGATAAAAAGGACTCAGATTAAGAAATGTTTTGGTTACAAAGAGGAAACTTTTCTGCTCTGAGCAGTGGTGTCCATTCACCTCCAGCTTCACCGTACCCCGGCTTTAGGACGTGGGTGCTGGATCCCCACAAACTTCCTGTGATGTTTTCCATGTATATTTCCCTTCTGTGCTTGAGAGAGAGGGAGGAGCTGCTGCTTGACTGCGTGGCCACGCCAGGAGCCTTTTGCTGTGTGCATGAGGCATCAATTACTGTCGGGAAATCATGTCTTGCTGTTGGCAGTGGGAGGGCAGACTTCTCCGACAGCTGCCTTAACCCACATGTCCAAAAGCAAAGCCAGGGGAAGCGATTTCCTGCTGCCCTGCAAAGCATGCTGGGTTTTGGTGCTTTGAAACCCCAGGCTCAGATTTTAAGGCTGGGAAATACGTGGTTAAGATACAACAGTAGCCATGTGGGATGGAGCCAGGGGAGAAGTTCAGCATCTCTTAACCTGGTTTCTCTGCACCCCCCACAGCATCCAGCATGGGGCATCCCACAGCTGCCATTAAGGAGCTTTTTTTCCCCTGATGCCAGCAAGGTGTGGGCAAAACACTTCCACTGTCCTGGGTTCAAGGTCTGAGAAGGATTTCTGGACCTGGCTTTGCGTGGGTTGACTTGCAGGGCTCCCTGGGGCTGTTGGCTGCAGGGCAGGGACTGTGCAGTGCTGGCTGGTGTTGGGCTGCTTGGCCAGGCTCTATTTCCTACCTCTGATTTTTCACCTCTGTCTCCCGAGAGGGTTATTAATCAGCATTTCTCCAAAGCATCACCTCGCCCAGTGGTGCCCAGTGCATTCCATGCATGCAGAAGTGGGAATGAGTGGTCCCCTGAGGTCCCTCCTGCCCAAGGACATTCCTCCTCAAGCACCTTTGGTTTGCCCTGATGCCTCCTGAGGGTGTTCCTGGGATGTGGATTTGGCACCTTGGTCCTCCTAATCCTTTGCTTGGGACAGAAGGGATTTCTGCAGATGTTTCCCTGCCTTTGAGTGCTCAGAACCAGTCCCAATACCCAGCTAAGCAGCTGCCAGTCTTACAGACCTGCACTTATAACTTGCTAATGGAGCTCTATCTCTCAGGTTTATTAATTGATTAAATTCAGCTAGTTTCTTCTCCATTAATTGAGCTCTGGCTGGGCAGAAAGCCATCGATTTTTTTTTTTTTTTTTTTTTACATATTGGTGTACAACTGGCTTCCTTCCAGCCCTGTGTAATTGTCCCTGCACTCAGAGCTATTAGGAGTTGGACTCAGTGAACCTTGTGGGTCCCTTCCAACTCAGGACATTCTGTGATTCAAGGCAATGCAGGGTTCAGTCACTGTTTGCACATCGGTGTGGCCGTTTTGTCTGGGACTTTTGATAAGTGCTTTTAAAACAATGAAAGCATTGGCTTGTTCCTTTCTATCCACTGGAAATTTTCCTGGATGTGTCTGGGGTAGGGAAGAGGGATGGGTTTCACCTGCTCTCGATACAGCAGTGTTGGCAGAGCTTGCTCCCTGTACAAGACCAAAACTTGTTGAAACTTCTGCATCACTGATAATCTCACACCCTGTCGGGGAACTGGGCGGTTTCAGGCGTGTATCTCCCTCCCTGCACCTGTGTCTCTGATTCCTGACTTTCACCATCTGTCTGTTCTGCCGTGCCCTTTGCTTCCCTGATACGTACTAATCGTGATGGCTTGCTTAAAAGAGAAGAAACTCGTGTGGGGGTAGCATTAGCCCAGAGCACGAGCAGCTGGTGCGTCCCTGCCCACGGGCAGTCCTGGCAGGCAGCGTGGCCAGGCTGGTGGCAGCCCCCGCGGCTGCCCTTTGTCCCCAGCGCCGATCGGCAAAGGCAGGATCCCGCTTTCCAGCACCGCAGGCAGCGCGCTCCTGGGTAAGTGCTCACGCTGAAATTAACTTTGTGCCCTCAAAAGCTGCTTTGTCGGGGTCCAAGCTGCAGATCCTGAAGCTCTTCTGCTTTTCCTCTGACTCAGGACAGACATGATGCTGCCGGAGGTTTCCGTATGGGTTTCAGTGGGCTCACAGCTTGCAGCAGAGAAGCACCTGGCCCCACTGGTAAGTGCTGCATGGCAATCCCTGGGGTTGTGGAGTGCTGTCAGCCTAAACAGTGTCTCCTGGGATCCCATCAGTGGTGTCCCTCTACCTCTGAGCTGCTTGCTCAGTGTCGGAGGTCCTGAGCAGTGCCAGGTTTCTGGGGAGAGACAGGAACCTATACCCTGGTGCCATGGGGACCCCCAGAAGCCTTCCCTTGGTTCCTTGGGATGAGCTCTTTCTCCATCAGTGCACTCACAAAAGCTGAGCAGAAGCATGGACCACAAGGAGGCACTGAGGATGCTGCTCAGAATGAGAGAGGTCACAGAATGAGAGATGCTGCTGCTCCAGGAGCAGGACTTTGGCTGGAGTTGCAGCCCTGGCTGTATCTGCAATGCTGGAGGGTCCCAAAACAAGGCAAGTGGTGCTGCTCAGGTGGATGGGCTGTTGCAGCAGGAGAAGGCTGCAGTGGGCAGTGTAAGAAGCTGTGGTCTCTGGCAATGCCCAGAGTCCCTTTCCATTGCTCCTGGATGGCTGGTTCTGCACAAGGAGTCAGAGGTGAACTGGCAAGGCTCTTCTCAGCATTGGAGGGATTCCATTCCACACTGGTGTATTTTAACCCAGGTAAGCAGTTGCAGTGTAAGTATTTTGTGCTGTTTGTTTGCCCAGTGGTGGACTCTGTTAGGCTGCACTTTCAGCTTTCATAAATAATAATAATAAAAAATATGACTTAAAGCAAACCAATTCAGTCTCCTCTTTTTTTTTTAATTAGAGAAGAATTGTCATGTAGTAACACATGCACGTGTTTTCATCGTGAAGAGTGTCAGCTGTGAAATAATAAATGGTCTGTAATGTTAATGGGTACATAGGGGATTTTGATTGCTATCCTGAGGTTTGCCACTGCCAAACCTCCGATGCAAGAGTTCCCAGGGACCATCTCTTCTGATGATGTTGCAGCTTTGAGTTGCTGCAGATCTGAAGTCGGGTAGTCAGAAAGTGCTGCTTGACTGGCACATTAACTCGTGGAGGGCAGCTCTTGGCCCCAGCACCTGTGACAGCCAGGTTTCTCAAAATACCAGTTTTTCCTGCATAAAGATACTGAGTAGTCCTGCACATGCAATGCCCATCCCTGCTGTGAATTGTGGCCAGCACACATGATTCCTCCTGTGAGAGTGGACTTGCATGGACCCATCCTCACTGCTCGTGTCTTGAAGCCTCAAATGGGAGAATCCATGGAGGAGTCCATGAAAATGGAACCAGAGCCTTGGATCCTTCAGGAGATGTTTCTTGGGGGGTGCAGAGCCATTACAAAGCTGGTGCTGTTGGGTGTTTAGAGCGGGGTTGTTTCGATGGCCAAAGTTACTGCCCTATCCCATTGCCAGTGGGGATGCAGAAGAGGGACCAGGCAGGTCTCCAGAGGATGTCCCTCCTGTGTAGCCACAAAAGTGTGGGGACCCCTGGGAGCAAGCCGGGGAGGGTGATGCTGGAGCCAGAGGGATGCTGGAGGAGGCTGCCCAGGAGCTGCCTGCTCCCCCCACAGTGCCTGCTCAGCTTTGTTGGCTGTAAAGAGATTAAAGGAGCTACTTCATCCCCGCATGAGATCATCTCTCTCCTCTCATTATCCTCCCATCCCCAGTGGCTCTTGCTGTCTGTCATTCCTCTGGGGAGCTGCAGCACAATCCAGTGATGGTGCAGCAGTGCCAAATGGTGCCATCCGTGGCGTCACTGGATTTTTCTGACCATCTGCCACCATCTCGGCCTCTGCTGACAGGCAAGACCCTGCTGATGGCCATTGCCTCCTCCTTCTTCTGCAGGTGGTGGTGCAGCTCACCGATGACCTCCTGTCCCAAGCAGTGATGATGGTGGAGGACAGCCGGCCCACGCTGGCCATCAACCTGGCCGGAGCCCGGCAGCACTGGCTGGAGGGGATGCTGCGCCACGAGATAGGTCAGTGGGGGGCGGCTGTGGGTGGGGGCAGAGTGGGGGATGCTGTGAGCATCCATGGGGTAATGCCCTGGGGCAAGGCGGAACTCACAGGTCCTGCAAGGAGGCATCCTCAAGGGCGACTCGTGGGCAGGTTTTGGAAGGGGCTGAGGCCACCTGGTTCCCTCTCTGCGTGTAGGGCAGGGGTGTTGGGCACCCACCTGTTTATCCATGTCCTGGCCTCCCCTTGGGCACTGGAGCAAACAGATGTCCTATGGCATCATCACCAGCTGAGACTGGAGCAGGCACTGATGGGTGTTGGGATTTGGCCCCAACCCCAGCAACTTGGGATGGGGGGGTGGGAGTCGAGCTTTCTGGAGCTGTGGCTGATGACGCTCACTCCTGTCCCCCCTCCCCAGGCACCCACTACATCCGGGGGGTCAACAACACCCGCCAGCCCTGGCACAGCTCCGAGGGCCGCAAGCAGTACAGCCTGAAGCCTGCCAACCCCACGGAGGAAGGCTTGGCCAGCCTGCACAGCGTCCTGTTCCGCAAGCAGCCCTTCCTGTGGCGGGCAGCCCTGCTCTACTACACCATCGAGCGGGCCAGCCGCCTCTCCTTCTCCGCCCTCTTCCAGGACCTGGAGCAGTATGTGCAGGATGCTGGTGTCCGGTGGGAGTACTGTGTGCGGGCAAAGCGGGGCCAGACGGATACCTCACAGCCAGGTACCACTCAGGGGGGTGTGGATTGAGTTTGGGGAAGAATTCTATTTATTTATTTTATATTTTTCTTTTGTTTGTTTGCTTTTTAAGAAAAAACAGAGGGTGGTATGTTCTGCTGCTGTGTGGGTTGAGCATCACCAGTCCTGTAGGGTGTGATTTGGCACAGGCAGACAGAACAGGCACAAACTCATGGCTGGAACACAAAGAGTAAATTTATTTCCATTACCTTGCTAAGCAGGGGAACCCCTGAGCAACACCCAACACCTGGGCAGAGGAACACAAGATCAGAGGATCACCAGCCTGCTGTTCAGCTCTTATCAAGAGTTACACCCAGGTGCAAGGTCACTTCAGCAATTTACAATCCTCCAGATCAGTGTTTTGCTTTTAACCCTTTCCTCCCAACACAGCCACAGCAGCCAGTCCCCACATCCCTCCCCATCCCCAGCACCACTCTCCCTGTCCCATGGGAGCAACTCGCACAAGCTCTTGGGGAAGCAGCAGGCAAAGGAGAGGAAAAATGAGCATTTTTGTGAATATATCTGGATGCTTGCAGTGGTTTACCCTTAGAAAAATTACTTGGGAAGAAGCATGAGTATCCCAGTGGGATTGGTGGCTCTTGCTGCACCTGGCTGCCTCCCAAGTGCTCATCCCTTGGGACCCAGCAGTCCTGAGCCCTGGCACACTCGTGGTCAGTGCCCTCATTCTGGTTATTGTGGTCAGCAAATGTTCCAGCAAGTGGAGGGCAGTGGGAAGCCAGGAGCCCTCTCCCAGGCATTTTCTGCTGTTCCAGGCTGTTTCAGTAAGGACCAGGTGTACCTGGACGGGATTCTCCGCATCCTGCGCCATCGGCAGACCATCGACTTCCCGCTGCTGGCTGCACTTGGAAAGGTAACAGCCAGGGTGAGGGTGGGCAGGGAGTGGCTGATCCCACAGTCCCGTCCCACCCCATTCCAAGGCTCTCACTGGATTCCCTCGATCTCATGGCTTCCCAAAAACCAGCCCTTGCCTGGCAGCCCTTCAGCTCTTTGCCTTTCCCTGCACTTAGGGGTCTCAGTGTAGCAGGGAAAGGTTGTGCTGGGTAGGATGCAAGAAAGGGCAGGACAATCCATAAGCCTCTGTTGGACACCTTTGCGAAGAGGCTTAACCCAGCAGGTTAAGCCTTTCTGGCCCTTGGCCACAGCAGTCCTGCTGTCACCTGTCCTTGCAGTGACCGAAAATTACCAAACCCACAAATCCTTGCAAATCCCACACCCCCAGCAGCTCTCCCACTGCCTCCCCACAGGCAGAGGGATGTTTGGGCAGTTGGGGGAGTGAACCAGGGGGGCTGCAAGGGGACCAGATGCCTGCCATGGCACCTGTCAGGGTTTAGGAGGGAGGGAACTGACCCCATCTCCGTGCTTCCTGCCAGGTCTCCTATGAAGATGTGAATCGGCTGAAGAAATTTGGGGTCCTGGAGAAGGCCCGCATCCCCCATTTCATGCAGGATCTGGAGCGGTACATGAAGCAGCTGGATCACATTGTCACCACCAACGGCCTAAATGAGGAGGAGCTGGAGCAGCTGCTGCCTGACTGAGGGGCATCCCCCAAACCAGCACCCCAAGGGTGTAACTGGTGCTGTTTATTGCGTATTTATTGGGGCTGGAGCAGAGGGCAGAGCCCAAGGCGGGCGCTGTGCATGTACCGCTGTGTAGGGTAGCGCGGCCAAGGGCCCGTGTGGTTGTGTTGATGTGTCCCCTACATCGTCCCTGTGTATTTTGGGGACGGCTGTGCGGCTCCACGTGGCTTTGGGGAGCCAGAGAAGAGGGTTCAGGGGGAGCTCGGGCGGAGCTGGGGCGATGTTCTGGTCCCTGAGTGCTGAAGGCTGTGCTGGGGGAGTTGCAATGAGGGCATTTCCGTAGGGTACCGGGAGTGCTCCCATCACTGTGGGGGCACCTACTTGGGGCCAGCAGGCAGGGCTGGGGGCTCTGGGCTGTGCCTGGCAGGGACTGCAGGGCCAGACTGCACCCACAGAGCGCCCCAGGGATGCCTTTTCTGCTCCTTACCCCTTCCCTCATGTCTCCCACCAGCAGCAGGAAGGACTTTAATCCCCCATTACCAATCTCCGCCCAGCTCTGAACCCCATCTACAGCCACCCTGCCTGGCTTTGAGGACTCAGGGTGGGGATTGGGCTTGATGTTAGGATAAAGCGTGTAATAAAGGTGATGTAATGGAAAAGACGTGTCGGCAAAAAGTTGTGGATAGCATCAAAAACAAGGCTGGCACCACTGTGAACACCCGCCGTGCCTCTTGCTGGCACAGGCAAAGCTGCAATGGCTGAGCTGGTGTGTCAGGGGCTGGAAGGGGTCATGGACTGTGACAAACAACATACTGGGCAGGGACAACATCAGTAAATCAAAGCAGGCGAAAGTAAAAACTGCCCTGAGCTGTTCCTGGTCTCTTAACACATGAGCTCTGCAGCAGTGATGGCACCCCTGGGAGTTGCCTNGGCCGGGAGGGGACGGCCCTGCCCGGGGCACTCCCACAGAATCGTAAAATAGCGAAGTTGAAAGGGGTCATATGGTCCAACATCTCTGCTCAACCAGGGTCGGCCCAGAAATGGTTTTTGAACATCTTCAATGAGGGAGACTCCACACCCTTTCTGGGCAACCTTTCTGTTCCTTTGTGTTGTTANGTGATGGCACCCCTGGGAGTTGCCTCTTAAAAAAAACCAAACCAAACAAACCCCACAGCTTCTTGCCTTACATCCCACTGAGCTCCTGCAAAGGTAGCACAGGCCAATCTGTGGCTCCAGAGAGCTCAGGCTCAATCCCAAAAGCTCCAAGTTTGGCTGCAAGCCCTGTTCGCAGCATCCCCAGCTGCCCCTCACTCCTGATCCTGCAGGGCAGCTGCAGTTTCTCCACAGGGTGCAGAGGCTGTGGCCGGCAGGGCAGCACAGACCAAGCTTGGGAAAGGGAGGAGAGCACTTATCTCTGGGGGTTCTGCTCCCCTCTGGTCCAGCTCTCCAGAAACATGCTGGCACTTTTCACAGCTCCCCTGCACGAACCCACTGCCAGCACGGTCCATTAAGACTCTGCTCTTTAATGTATTATTTCCTCCAACATTGCACTCTCCAACCCTGAACGCGATACAGCGCTGCTTTAAAAAGATATTTACACACATCCCAGCATCACCCCCTTGTCAGCCCAAGGAGCAAGGCCTCAGCCCGTGCTAAGACCCAACCAGGGGAAGTCTCTTGCGGCCTTTCTGGCGGAATGGCAGCAGTGACAGAGGGCAGCAGAGCTACTGTGGTGGTTTCGGATTGGTTTTGGTCGCATCCCTGATGAGATAACAGCATGGAGATGGGAGAGGGTGTGGATCTATCCGCAGGCAGGGCTAGAAGCGCTTCATCTGTCGGCGTTCCTGTCGGCGCTGCTTCTTCTCGTTCGGCTCCTGAGCGGCGGGCGAGGACTCGGCTGTGAACCAGGGCCCCAGGATGTTCACCCACAGGAGGTAGAGAGCGCGCCCCGGGGCCTGCAAAACACACGTGGCACAAACTCGGTCACTCTGGGGACAGCGCTGGCCGGGGGGCTGCTATGGGCAGCAGGGCCAGTCCTTCTGAGGGGGACAAAGCAGCTGGATCAGAGGCATCTCAGGGTGCACGGAAATCAAAGGCGGTGGCAGGCGTCCAAAATAAATGGCCTGATTTCATTTCATGGTTGAGGAACGTATACAGTGCTCAGGCTTCATACACGGAAATCCTAGCATCAGGTCTGAATTACCCAGAGGGATCCAACTGTCCAGACATTCTGCCTCTCCTTCCTTTAGAAAATACACCCACATTTCTCTGAATTTATTAGAAAAGCAATCCAGACCGTCTCCAGGGGACAGCTGAGTCTAGGCTGCCCTCTGCCAGGCCAGCTAGAGAGAAATTTGTGGGTGAGGACTGAAATGAGATCAAGGACTGAACTGGGATAACTTTCCATGCTCCCACAATTGCCTTCTGTATCCTCAAAGCAACTGTAGGATTTTTTAACTAAATGGAGATGTTTTTCTCCTTCTGCATGAGCAGTTTTAGCTGGAGGCACATGACAAATGTTTCAGGAGCAGAAAGAGTTTGGTGCGTTATGGGGAATGAAAGCCTATAGCATTTTATCAGCCTTGGTCCCTGCGGAATGGCTGAAAAAGCCAAACAAGAAGAAACACTGTTACAGACACAGAAAGGCTCTGTGCACCAAGACAGCTTTCATGTGCCTCGTGTTGCTTGTTGCCCTTTCATGGGACCAGAGGGAAAGACAAAGGCCAGCCTAGTTCTTGCACGGTTGACCCAGAGGGATCAGGACTTCTTTGCTTTCTGCGGCCTCATTTTTAACAAGATTCGACAAAGAGATTAAAAAACCTATCAGACAGTAGTTCGGGCCTGAAACAGGACACTGAAATGAAATGGATAAATAATGTCCTCTGTCCCGAAGACAGGGAAAGACAACAATGCAGAGCAAGATGGGAAACAGCAGGGGCTGGGGCTTACCAAGAGCCAGAAGTACCAGACGTAGAGCGAGAAGCAGCTCAGCACTTGGACTATAGCTGTCAGCAGGATCACATCCTTGAGGTGCCTGAGGGAAGAAAAACAAAGCATTAAGCTTTCATTCCAACCCCTGCCAAACACGGCAGCTCCTCTGCCAGCACAGTCTGTAGCTCCTTTGCCAGCACAGTCTGCACTGCCTCCGGGGAGTGCCCAACCCAGGGACTGCAGCCCTGCTTTGCCACGCAGTTATTGAGAAGAATCAGAGCAGTAAACAAACAACAACAGCAAAATACTCTGATGAATTAAGAGATGAGCTCCCTCTGAAAAAAGAATGTTGAGAAAGCTCAGGAATTGCTGGGGGTTGGAAATCAGCAACAAAACCACCCCCCACCACAGCTGAAACAGCAGCCAGCACGCGCTGATTTGACACCTATCAGGACATAAAGTGTAACTGCTCACGACCGGCTGTGCTGAAGGGAGCCGTTCCCTGTGCCATGTCACAGGCTCACAGACACACTCGGGGTCACCACAGGACAAGCACACCGCAAGCTGAGCTGCAGCAACAGACGGCTCCTCCTCCCCTCCTGCTTATCTGACTCCGGCTCTTCCATGTCAGCCTGAGGCAGAGCTGGGAACAGCTCTGGAGGGGAATAAGCTGCCCACGCCTCAACCACCACCCTCGGGGGATCTGACACCCAGGAGAGGTAAACGGGTATTAGTTTTTCAACACAAGCCTTGGGGAGTGCCATGAAGGTTTAGAAAAAAGGCCAACTCTCACTCTGGTTAAATCATCATCTGCTGGAGTTAAAACCGCTTGAGTCACATCCAAGAATGGAGACAAGAAAACAAAGGCAATGGCATAAACAACATCGACTCAAGACACTGCAGAATCCACCACTAACAGCTCTAGCACAAGACACTGAGGGTTCAGTGACCTCTGGTATTACCAGAGGCCACAGAGGGGCAAAGACAGAGCTCCCACCAAACCCAACTCTCCCAGAGACCAGCAGGATGGGCCTTCCTCAACCCCAGAGCAACACAAAGCATCCATTCCAGCGACAGACAGCACAAGAGAAATGCCATGAAATCCACAGTGTTCAAGAAGCAGCTCCAAGGGAGCAGCATTAATCATCTGCGGCACCCTCAGCTGAGAGGCTGGAAAACATCCACTGCTTTCTGAAGTAACTGCTAGCCTAGGGTGGTTCCCTGATCTCCAGAGAGGTAATTTAGAGTTACAGGGTAAGGATGGGAACTTCAGTTCTGAAGGTTTTGCTTTTAGAGCTCTGCCTCCCCTGTGTTTTGCATAGCCCATGCCTCAGATAAACATTAATTCATTTTAATGTGTCATAAACCCCACCCCAACTGCTCAGGCAGAAAAACCTCTGTGCCTCAGTAGCAAGGGAAGTACATCTGCAACCAGGACTGCAGCAGTGCTATGGCTGTGCCTGTCACCTTGTCACAGCCCGTGCTGGGATCCCTGTGCTGCCTCCTGTCAGTCACTTCCCCTGACAGCACCATCACACACACAGAGGGCAGTTATCAGGCACTCTGTCTCACTGCCTTCCACAACTCCCAGAGGCATCTTCCACAACCAGGAGCACATCTCAAACACCCAACTTCTGTATTTTGCCTCTTTGATTGTCCCACCTTGTGTTTCACTAAAAAGGTATTCAAAATATTTTGCAATTCCACTCTAGAGAGCCAAGCCAGTGTAAAATGGGAGAAAAACACTTGGCTGACCAGCATGGAAATGAAGAGAGGGTAAAGCACCCAGCTCACAAGTCACATGCTCTCTCCTCCTGGCCACCTTGTCCCTCGTCTGAGTCTCTTACACCAGACATCTCAGTCACTCCTGATGCAGGCAGAAAAGGTACCATTCCACCAACCTTACACAGGATGAGAGCTCATTCTGTGCAGAGACAACAGGTTCTGTTCCCCACTGCCTGCTGATAACATCCCCAGGCAAAAATCAAAACTTACATTAATAAAACTATATACATCAATATATGACCCTGACAGCATGAGAACACCTGACACAACACAGACGGCTCAGCTGGAAACAAGGCCCCACTGCGCTTCTTCAAAAGCCTGGCAGCAACGGATGGACAGAGGCAAACCTGGAACTGCAGGCCAAAGGCATGGGAGGAAGGAGCCAAGGACCCCAGCATCTTGCTGAGCACAAGCTGAAGATCCCCAGCAGAGGCTGGACCAATGGGCAGAGGCTGAGAGCAGGGAGGACAGAGAGCAAAGCCTGATGTGTCCACAACTACCTGGCAGTTTTCTGTAACTAGTCTGAGGCTCACTGCTGGAAAACACGTAAATCTAGAAGGTATTTCTGCTGTACCAATGCTGCTGTCTCCTTATTTTATTTAGCAGCGCTTTGCAAGAATTACTGCTGTGTTTCCTATAATACTGTGGCATTCTTTGACCAAGAAAAAGACAGTTGCAGTAGCACCAAGAACACTGGACAGGCAAACACTTGGTGCTGTCTGCAGAGAGACATGAAGAATGCACAAGCATGGGGGACAGAAATGGCTGAGGAGATGACAGGAGCTGGCTGAGACAGAGGAGAGAATTTTTACTGTGTAGAGTATTTCAAGACATGACCAGTTTGCAGCCAGGACGGGGTAACTGGCAGCATGTGCCCTTCTGCTCTGTCAAGCATTACCTGCAATGCTACTTTAAAAGAAAATACATATCACTGTGTGCTGCAGCAGTGTGCACGTCAGTGCTGTTTGTTAACTGAAAGATGATTGTAAACTGCTCCTGCTGAACCCTTTGTAATCCCTTACCTCTACAGCTCAGCCTTATGGACAGTGACGGTGCCAGGCTGACACACCCACACGGTGGCTCCTGACTGGGGCACACCAAGCCGAGCGTTCAGGTAATAAGGACAGTTAAGATACACTCAGAAAAAAGGGCTACAGACTTCCAGCTCCCCTCATGCCCATGCCAGTGGGCAAGGTGAGGGGGGAGCTGAGGCCCAGCCTTCTCCTCGGGGGCCTCTCCTGGCTCTGCGTGCACGCTCAGGCAGCAGGTCCTGCTCACCTGGACTCGTGCGGGTGTGGACACTCACTCTGCCATCCCCTGCTCCATATTCAGGTCAATTCCCCCGTCGGCAAGGCTGCCATCGTCTGTGAAAGACGGCTTTGCCATGGAGTTCATGGACCGGTAGCTGCTGCCGTAGACCACCAAGCTGAAGACGAACGCGACCTGCAACAGAGAAACCGCTGTCAGCCGCGACGGCCACGACGCCGGCGGCCTGGGGGCCATGAACGAACCCCAGCCCAGGTGCCTCCGCCGGGGCAGAAGACGGTGCCCGGCACTCACCCACGTCCAGGCGGAGGCGGCGGAGTAGAAGATGACCAAGTTCACCACGGCGTAGATGGCCTGCGGAGAGAGCACGGCACGACTTTCCTTGTCTGCCCGCTCCCGCCCCGGCCCGGCCCCGCGCCCCGCCGGCTCTCCCGACCGCACTCACGGAGGCTCCCAGGATGATGCGGAGGTAGAAGCGCAGCGTCTCCCGGTTCTCCTCGAAGATCTGCTTCTTGCCCTTGGTGCCCGCCTTCCCCTTGGGCTGCGGAGCCAAGAGAGGCGGTCAGCGTCCCCCCGGAGCCCCGGGCCCCGTAACCCCGGCCCCGCACTTNCAGGGTCGGCCCAGAAATGGTTTTTGAACATCTTCAATGAGGGAGACTCCACACCCTTTCTGGGCAACCTTTCTGTTCCTTTGTGTTGTTAACCTGCACAGCGAAGAAGTTCTTCCTCATTTTCATGTGGAACTTCCCTGTGCATCGGTTTCTGCCCGTTGCCTCTTGTCTTTTTGCTGGGCACCACCGAGCAGAGCCTGGTCCATCCTCTGGTACCCCCCTGCAGAAGCTGACAGACATTGATGAGGTCGACTCAGTCGACTCCTCGAGACTTAACAGCTCCACCTCCCTCAGACTTTTCCTCCTAGGAGACATGCTCCAGACTTTTAATCGTTGTTGCCTTCCGCTGGACCCACTTCAGGAACTCTATGTTTCTCTTGTGCCGAAGAGCCCAGACTCACGTTCCCCTCTGTGGGCCTGGGGACAAACACACCCCAAGTCCTCAGGGGGTTTCTCCGCTTCCCATCCCCTGGGGACCTCAAGGCCTTTCCCCAGCCCGACCGCGCAGCCAGAGGATTTGGGGTGCTGGTGTCAGCCCTTCCCATTTCACCTCCCCTCACAGCGCCTTGGCCTGCCTGTGCCCATCACCTCTCCTTGGCTCTTGGAGGTCTTCCACAGCACCGCAGCTGTGCTGGGGTCCTGCACAGCCTTGGGGAGCCTGGCCCGGCTTGGCCATAGCTCGGCTGGCTCCTGGGAGATGGTTTGATGCGAGGTGAGAGCTGGGGCTGCAGACCCTGGCCCTGCAGGGCAGCAGCCTCACAGACACTGCCTTCGTCAGCCTTGTCTTCCCATGTAACAGCCTCTGTAGGACCAGGATGCTGCTCTCCAAGCTAGAAGCCCCAGAGGCACCAGTTCACTTGCAGGAGCTGAGCGTGTCCAGCATGTGACTGGGACCATCCACAGTGATCCCAAATCTTCCTAGGCTGGAAATGGCCTTAGCTGCAGTCTTACCTGTAGGGAACTCGACTCTGAGCCTGCACCTCAACACCAGGAACAAGATCTTGCCAGCCACCCTCCCAGCTTCTTCATGCCCAGCTCCCACTGTGCTGCCATCCCAGCCTCACCCACTTAGGCCCCTTTTGAACCTCAGTCAGTCTGAGCCCTTCCCCAAACCTTTGGAAAGGACACGGCTCCGAGTTCTCCACAAGTGTTTATTGTCCCAATACACAGGAGGCAGAGGCACAGCTGGATCCCTGCTGACCTGTGGCTGTTAGCACAACACCCCTGGGAGAAGCTGCAGGCACGAGGAGGTGCAGGGCACTGGGGTCGGGCTGTGGGGCTGGGGAGGAGGTAGCTTATCGTGGTGCAGTAGTGCAGCAGCATGGCTGAAGTGTGCAAGTATCTGCCCCAGGTGGGGGAAGGCACCAGGATTGGCATGATGGGCAGACCGGGGTCTCCTCCTCACACCAGGCCCAGCTGAATGGTGCTGGGAAAAGGGGGCTTGTACCCTAAACACCCCCATTTCAGCAGAGTGCAGAGGGCTCTGCAAAAACACCTTTCAGTGCAGGAGGGACCTGGCAGGGCAGGCATATCGTGCCCTGGAGATGCCATCTGCTTGACAAACTTAATGGAAAGGTGTGTGTTCTATCCTTTTTCTAACCACTTTGTTGTCCAGAAAGGATCCCCTGCAATGATGGTGAAAGTGAGGCAGTGCAGATTCGTACCTTTGTAGTGTTACTCCCCCTCCAGCTATCCCAGGGCTGCCTGTCCCTTTATTCCTGTCCACATCCTTGCCCTCTCTGCCCAAAGCCTAGCTGCAGTGTGGGGGAATCAGTGCCACCACAGACGGGTTTGACTCTCTGTGTTTCATCTCACCTGCCCACGGCAGCAGGGCAGATCAGCCAGGAGGCTGATGCTCGGTGGCTCATTCCCATGCTCTTGCAGGAGAGCAGGACACAGGCAGGGAAGGGTGGGACAACCAAGCCCCCAGCCAGCACCTGGGCTTGTCCCTTTGGGCCAGAGATGAGGGATAGAGCCTGGAAGGAGGGGTTTGATTTTGAGGGGCATAGAGGGTGGGGACAGGGCACAGGGAGGAACTCACTGCTCTGCATGGCTGAAGTCATAGCAGAAGTTTAAGTTGCTGGGGGGCTTTGGGACGGGAGGGGGGTTGTCGGGAATGTTGATGTTCTCCAGGTCCAGCAGCCGCAGCTTGAGCTCCATGGACAGCAGGACATCGAGGTCTGTTTGCGTTCGCTCACTTGTCATCTCCTTGCCCAGGAGCACGTTCAGCCCATCCGTCCAGAGGCAGAACTGGGGGAGCAGAGCACGAGCATCTCTGGCACCAGCCCTGGGCAGCCAGAGAGCCCATCTCTCCCCTGCTGTGGCTTCCACCCCCAGGGACACACTTGACTCGCTCCCCTGCCTGCTGTCCCCTGGCAAGGACATCTCTGTGCCTTCCCAGTGTGCCCTTGGAGCTCACCTCATACCGGGTGGGGGCAATGAAGTTGAGGCAGTATTCCTCCATGTCGTGCACAATGGAGAAGGCCAGCTCCAGGACATCCTGCAGGGACAGCACAGGGGGTAGCCGGCTGCTCAGCTGGACTCCTCCCAGCCCTGGCAGGGTTCAGAGCAGGAGCTGCCCCCAGCCTCCTCCTCTGCACGCCACGAGACCCAAGAGGTGAAACCACCCAAACTGCCACCATCCACCTACCCCCAAAACCCATCCCCAGCTGGACAGGATGGGGTGTGAGGTGCTGACCTTGTTCTGCTTCCCCGAGCTCTTCTCCTTTGTGTGTGGACACTCTTTCCCCACTAGCAACATCTTCATGTCCGCCACAGGAACTGGGGGAAGTGGAGGAGCTGTGAGTTCCCTTTCCTTCTTCCCATCCCTGTCTCCCTCCTCCAGGTCCCCAGTGTGCAGAGCCCAGTACAAGCCAAGTGTGGGGACTCACAGCCATCCACAGCTTGGGGTGGGGGACCTGAAGCCACTCTGCAGCACCCTTTCGGAAGCCAGTCTGCCCCAGCCTGAACTCCCAGTCCCACAATACCAGCAGGCATTGGGACAGCCACATAGCAGCCAGGCAGAGGGGCAATTCCCACCTTACGGCAGTCTTAACCTGGGGGTTATCAGAGGGCTCCCCTCCCTCCTTCCCACCCTCTCTTTCTCTCCATCACCTACTTTTCTCTGACAGGCTCTCGATGGGGGGAGACTGCACCCCCTCCTCCACATCCCCATAGTGCAGCACCTTGTGGTTGGGGGACAGACGGCAGTACCACAGCTTATCTGCAGCAGAAGAGCCCCGGGAAATGCTCAGCCTCCCCTTGCAGAGATGCCCTTCCCAAGGGGGATGGAGCTGCCCCCATATCAGCACTCCCCATTTCTCCCAGCCCACGGCTTACCCCACACCAGGTGTCCAGGGAGTCAGGCACTCTACTCCCACAGATTAATTGGGACTTCCCCAGTGGAAGGGGGCATGGGAATAAGCTTCTGCTCCCCTCTCAGGCCCCCCACCCCACAGCAGGGGTCTGGCACCCACCCTGCCTGCGGCGGCTGCTGATCTTGCGGAAGAGCGTTCCCTCGCAGAGGTGCAGCAGGCGCTGCTGTCGGATCAGCTCCAGAAGCTCCGGCTTCAGCTTCTCCCTCAGTTCCCTGGGGTGAAAGCCAGCAGAAGAGGAGCACAGCCATTTCAACAGGTGCTCGCTGACCTCCCAGCCCCATAGCATTGTCCCTGCCTGAGGCCCCCATCACAGCCCCACTCGCTGCCCACAGCCCACTCACAGCACGGGCACAGCCAGCGTCTCCTCCTGGTGCAGCCGCTCCGTCTGCCGCAGCTTCAGGATCTCGCTGTAATTCATTCCATTCACTCTGGTCTTGAATAGCTCCAGCGACGTGGGCTTGAGGGACAGGGTCCTGGTGATCTGCTCCCGCACCACCTGCATCACCTGCCAGGCCCAGGACATCAACTTCAGTTGGGCAACACTCCCCAAATCCCGAAATTTGTGCTCCCATCCAGAGAAGAAGCATCCCCCCTCACCTTGTCAAAGTCCTCCTGGGTTGCTCTCATCTCCTTCCAGGTCTTGTTCACCAGCTGGATGCAGATACAGAATAGCTCTTCAAAGAAATGATCCTGCCCGAAGAACATAGGGTAAAAGGCCTGAGCCGTCTCCGAGCCTGTGGTGAGAAGGACAGATGATGCCAGACTCCCCAGTTTTTCATGGGGATTTCAGTGTCCAGGGGAACTTGGGTATTTCCCAGCCCTACATCCCCTTCCCATGCTGTCAGCCATGCCAGAGCCTGGTGGCCACATGGATGCAGTCCCCTGCTCTGGCAGCTTGTCCCCCAAGCAGCAGGACAGGGAGAAGAACAAGCTTGGGCACACATACACGGCTCTCCAATGTGCAGGATCTCGCAGAGGATGAGGGTGAGTTGGATGCTGCTTCGAGCAAAGGGACATTCGTGTTTGTCTTCCCGGCTGCTGTTCTCGAGGACAAACTGTAGAAGAGGGCCATGACCTCATGTTACATGGACTTGGAGGGCTGCCCCAACAGTGGGTGTCAGACATGCCATGCTCCTCCTGCATTCCGAGTTGAGCTGTCCCCCCCGACAGGTAAAGCCATCCCTAAAAACGTGATCCACTCTTCCCAAAATCCAGCCCCAGCCTCCTCCTTCCCTTGTAGCAATGTGGGAGCTGGTCACAGGCACTGCAGGTTGGAGCATGGCTCATGCCCTGCCGGTTTTGCCCACATTGCCTCAGTTTGCTTAATGCCTGGAAACCAAGCTGTGAGCAAACCCCTAAAAATTATGAGGACCCTTCAGAGGCACTGGCCTCAAATGGCTTCTTCTACCCACAGGAAGGACTCGCCTCCATCTGAAACAGCAACAGTGGGACACTTGCCTGACTGTGGCCAAGGACAGATCACAAGGAAAGGAAAGGAAAGGAAAGGAAAAGAAGGTGGAGATCCACCAGCACTTCTCCACCAGGGAGTTCCCTGGGAGAGCACAGCACCCACCCTGCTGTAGGCATTAGGGGTGTTCCTGGAGAAATACACCATGTTANAAGGAAAGGAAAGGAAAGGAAAGGAAAGGAAAGGAAAGGAAAGGAAAGGAAAGGAAAGGAAAGGAAAGGAAAGGAAAGGAAAGGAAAGGAAAGGAAAGGAAAGGAAAGGAAAGGAAAGGAAAGGAAAAGAAGGTGGAGATCCACCAGCACTTCTCCACCAGGGAGTTCCCTGGGAGAGCACAGCACCCACCCTGCTGTAGGCATTAGGGGTGTTCCTGGAGAAATACACCATGTTATCCAGGGCAAGGAGTCCTGGTGGAGCACGGCGCAGATCCTCTGCTGGGTTGCTGTTGTTCTAGGAGGACACAAAGGATGCAACTTAGCAGCTGCTGCTTTGTTCTTCGAGCAGCAGTGTCTTCCCAACACAGCCACGGGGTTTGCCTTTGAGTCTCAGCAGCTCCACAGCACTCAGGAGTCCCGAGGGAGCAGAAGGGAGGTACTGCATGGTGGTCCATCAGCATCGACAGGGATACCAGGCTTAGGGGAGCCATCAAAAGGTGCCACCAAGGCCACGTGGTGGAGCCAGCGTGGGACTGAGGAGGGGATGCAGGGGGGGACGCACCATGAAGCCCAGCTTGCGGAATTCCTTGGCACACAGGGATCGCCGGCGCTCGGTGCTGAAGCTGCCAGCGGGCACCTCGCTCTCCAACTCAAAGGCAGTTTGGCGAAGGGACTGGAGGAGATCCCGCTGTTCCTGAGGGAGAGCAGAGAGGAGGGGATGCTGGTGAGCCCCGCAGAAGCAGGCTCCCCCAGGACAAACCCAAATGTGTTGGGTTCACCCAAATGGGAACTGCTTCCACAGGTGGAAGAGACCAGGTCCGGACTTGCAAGGAGAGTACTCCCAAACCTGTGAGTAGGGATCCATGGATGTTTTCATGCGATGCTCGCACAGGTTGAGGCTGACAGACTGCAGCACATAAAGGTAATGGGCCATCTCATCCCCCAGTGGCTCGGAGCTGTGGATGATGTTCTACAGGAGATCACAAGACAGACAGTTCCCCCATGCTGCTGCTTCCAGTCCAAGCACAGGACTCAACAGCCAAATCCCAGCAGGTCCTGCTGCTCAAAGGGGTATTGGGAAGTGGGAAGCTTGCCTTGGGTTGGGCAAGACCTGTGTGCACTGAACTGCAGGCAGATGGGGGTGCAACCCTGGGCACGTGGGTGCCAGTAGAGCAGCACCCACAGGCATTACCAAGGAAGGGGTATGGGACACACAGGCAACCCAGCCAAGCATGGGCACCAAAGGTTGGGGCTCAGAGGACAGGGCCTGGGGAGGAAGGACAGAGAATGAAGCACAGAGCAGACCCTTGCACAACCCGAACTCCTCACCTTGTGGATAAACTGCCTGAGGTTCTTCTCCCTCAGGTAGTCCATCATGTCCTAGGAAGAAAAAAGGCTGTGAGACATTCCCCAGCTCAGCACACCACCATTTCCCCACAAAAGAGGAAAAGGCAGAGTGAGGACACAGACTTTACACATCTCTGGGCACTTCTTGCAGCCCTGACACCCCAAAGAGCACAAACCCCACAGCAGAGGACCCAGCTGCCCAAGGTCCCATCACATGAGGGCCCCACAGGAGAGCTCAGACGTGCCGGGGGCTGGGCTATCACAATCACTGTGCCAGCACCAACTGTGATACTTCTGTCATTTGAGACAAAACTCCTGACAGCTGAGGGCTCTCAGCAGAGCACCCCGGTAACAGAGGTACTGTGGTGCCTGACTGCAATGCCACCACCCTGCCGTGGTGCCCCTCACCCGCCGCTCGGCGTCGGTCGCGCTCAGCAGCAGCGCAATGAGCAGAGCCATCGCCTTCAGCTGCAGCTCGGCATTTGTCCTGTGGGAGGAAGAGCAGGAGCATGTGAGAGTCACCAGCTCTGAGGATGGGGGTGAATGGTGCTCTGGCCTCTCCACTTACGCCTGCAGGTGGGTGAGAAGACGGTCCAATGTCACTTCTTTTCTGACCAGCTCAAAGAGGAGGCGACTGGTCGGCACCATATTCTCCAAGATAGACAAGGAGAGCTGCTGGATAGATGCATCCACTGCATTCATGTTGACGTAACTCACTATCTGTGAGACACAAAACCATCTGTCAACGGCCAGCTGAGCCTGCGGCACAAGGACAACAAGGAATCCTACAGGCACAAACTGTAGACACTGTAGAAGACTCTTACCTTCTTGATGAAGACTGTACTAAGATTTTCCCAGGAAACAAAATCATGCTCCATCAGCTCTGTGAAGGCTTTCAGGGTGTGAGCCAGCATCTCCCCTGTACTGGAGGGACAGATGAAGAAATACAGCAAGAATGGCTCCAGGTACCCTACTCCCATCCTACAGTGGTGTCTCTGCAGTTGAACATTGGTGGGCATGTTAGAAACAGCTAGAGAAGAGAGCAGTGAGCAGGAGAAAGGGGCAAGACTGTTGGGTAAGAAAACACTCTCACTTAGTCATCCCAGGAACCTGACTTCCCCAGGAAGTCAAAGCAGTGGAAATTCAGTAGTTGAAAAGCTGCATCACCATGGTACAAAGATCACTGCAGACAAGCCCTCAGGAAAGCTGCACCACCCCATATCCCTCTCCCTGCTTCCAAGAAACACGTGCTGCATTGCCTGGTTCCACATTCTCTGTGTGACAGGAGCTCAGAGGAGCTGCACCATCGTATCCTGAAAGAGTCACACAGCCAGTGGTATTTGGCAACCAGGGTTTTCTTGAGCTCCCTGCAGATCTCTTGCTAAAACCTCAGGACAGAGGGGTCATTCAGGGTGGCAGGAATGAGGAGCAGCACTGGGGGTCCAGATGATCACAGGAGGTTTCCTGGTAGCAAACCCCATGAGGCTACAGATACCTCAGCCAGAGAAGGGATGAAAGGTTCAAGTCTGGGCACATTCACAAGGAGTCAGGACTGCATATCCCTGGGGACCTTCCCCTGGCTGCCAGCGTGCAGGGACACAGCCACAGTACAGGCATCAACAAGTCAGGAACAAAGAGTCCACTCCAATGCCCAGCTTGGAGCTCATGCAGCATTAGCAAAGGAGAAGAAAAGTCAAGGACTGCAAGGAAAGTCCTGTCCTGATACTCACTCATTCCCTTCTTCCACAATAGAGTATATTTGCTTCAAGCCATTCCTGCTGATGAACTCTTGAGCAAAGGTAACATCCTGGGAGAGGCTTGCAAGCTTCTTCAGTGAGTCAGTCTTCACATCCACATTCTTGCTCTGGATCCCGACATACAACTGCTCTGCTTCTTGGTCCTACCAGGAAGGAAAGAATCAAGCCAAAGGGGCTCATCGAAAGACAGCAAGAAGCTTGAAGGTGGCTGTAAGAGCTGAAGTGCAAGTTTTGGAAGGAGTCTCAGGCTAGAGCACCCCCAGTGAGGAGGTGGACCAAGAAACAGAGCCACCAGAGCAGAGACCAGGTGGAGCTGAGGACGGAGGTCAAACTGGCATGATACCAAGAACACTTGATGAGTTGGCCCACGCATTCAAAGCATTTCAAGATGATTTACTTTCTCTTCAAACTCCCCCAAGCTCTGCCGAGGGAGAATAAAGGCTGGGACATGTCTCCTGCCTGTGTTATTTCTGCTGGGTCTGAGGCACAGAGAAGAGCCATCACGAGTTTAAGTTACCGAGGGAGTCAGAAGCAGAGGGCTCGGAGCACCCCACTGCAGGGGCAAGTCCCACCAGAGCACGCAGCGGAGGAGGAGACAGGGGGGCAGAGGGATGTACCGGGGAGGTGGTCAGCCGTAAAATGCTCCCGTTCTTAATGTCCCTGCGGTTCTGTAAGGAGAAAAGGAGCCGGTGAGCCGGTGGGCGCTGCAGCGGCGGGGCCGGGGGCTGGGGGGTGTCTCACCGACTCGGTGATGTAGGTCTGCCGCCCGTCCGCGTACTGCAGGGCGTAGCGCTCGGCGTTGGGCAGGCTCCACCTGCGGCCACAGGCGGCCGGTCACAGCCCCATTCGGCTGGTGCCGGCAGCCAGCGGGTCACCGCAGCCCGGTCATGGGCTGTCAGGACCTGTCACGGCGCGGCGGCAGGCAGCGGGTGCGGTACTCACGCATCACAGACGTCCTTGAGCA
>WEIT01024993.1:116427-129258 GCA_013389985.1 Dryoscopus gambensis | reverse complement strand
CAGTTCCGGGTTGCTGCCGCCGCCGCCTCCCCTCACGAAGGGCCAGCCCGGCGCACCGAGGCCTTGTGCCACCACCCCAGCCCCGGGCAGGCCCGGCCCCCTCACCTGAGCTGACGCGGGTGTGGCAGGACCCACCTCCGGCAGCAGGACAGGGCCTCCTGCTGGGAAAGGGCCCGGCACCCCGCTTTCCAGGGAACCCCATCCCCTGGGCTAGGGCAGAGAGGAGGCACAGGCTGGGGCAAGGTGAGAAACTCTGGAAAGTTTTTGTTTATTCACGTCAGAGAACACTCTGTACAAATATCACGGGCAATTTTCTTTCCTTGCAAAAAAAAAAAAAGTATAAAAATAATCTTTATATATGAATCAAAAGTTCATTTGCAACTGTAAATTTTTCTCTAGGTATCCTTTCTGGGAGGTCATCTAACTGGTGGCGGACGTGAACACTGGGAAGGAGGGCAAGGGCCAGGCAGCACACGAAGAGCTCGAGCTACACCAAAGCCACGGAGCCTTGTTAACACGCGGGACCGAGGGATTCCGGTCAGCTTCCATGTGGAGGGGGGAAGGTTCAGGGACTGGCTGCATGCAGGCTGCATGTTTACACCCCGGAGGCGTCTCACACCTCAGCTGTCTCGCCAGCCACAGCAGCCTGCTGCCAAACTAGTGTCCCACTGCTGCTCCCGAGTTCTTCATGCTTTTCCCAAAGAGGCTGCCAGGGCTTTGTTACTGCAGCAACGAGCGGTCCTTGTGGAGGAGTCCCATGCAGAATGAGAGGGCCTGAGGAGCCACCACGGGGACACAGGTCCCAAGCACATCCTCTTCGCACCTCTGCAGGCTCTTCAGACTTTACATCCTTTAGTGCTGGTGCTGCAGCTGGTTGTGTGGGTCACAGGCAGTGAGCAGCTACGCGGAGAAATTAAACATCAGCTGTGTAAGTGGATGGCTGGAAGCTCCCTCTGTGCAGCAGCCAGCCATGGCCTGGCCTGGCTCTCTGTTCAGCAGTTTGCAGGGAGGAAAGGCAGGACAGCTGCTTCCACTGTGGTGGCAGGAAGATGTGCAAAACTAAAGACACTCACAGGATCTGACCAGAACCCAAAGTTGGGGCTTGCAAAATACAACACAAATCCATCAAGGCATTTCCACTCCAACTAAACTGCACAAGGTCCAAGCCTGGTACCAGCTGATGATGCTAAAGAACCCAACAACAGACCTTCCATTACAAAGCAATGAAGAAAAGCTTGTGGAAAAATGATGCAGAGAAAGCATCGCAGTAGGTTAAAGACCTGCCACAGGATCAGGAACTGGGAGTGTGGGTACAGGCACTAAGGGAGCAAATTCAAATATACAGAAAACCTGATCCTGAGAGAAAATGGGGTAAAAAAAAGCTCACTATTTTGACAACACCTACATAAACTGTCACAGCAAAATACTACTGAATTGTTACTGCTTGGTCACCTTTCAGACAGTTGCAGGTTCAAGTGCAATGGTTGGAAAAAACAGCTACTTGGAAATATGAGCAGGCTCTGATGTCCCTGGAGTACCTTACAGGCACCAGCTGGAGCAGTCTTATCCTTTCAAACATCTCTTCAGTCAAGCAAAAACAAAAATTAAAAACGAAACCATACTGGCACCTCTGCTTTAGCCCTGTAGAAACAGCACAGCGGCTGGACAAGGAGCTGGAGCCCCCGGGGTTGTGCATCAGCAGACTGGTGAAAGCAGATCCAACATTCTGCTGATGCACAAACAGGGAAAAGCTCAGCACTCCTGGGTCCTACAAGGAGCGCTCAGCTCCCAAGTCCCACTAGGAGGCACAGCTGGCTAAAAAAGTGCTTTTTTAAAATGTACTAGCTTGGACTGAAGCCACTGAAAGAAATAGACACTTTGGTGCCTTTTTTTTTTCCTCTTGATGCCTTTCAGAAATAAAACTGCCCCAATACGAACCACTAACACAAAGAAATCTAACTAACGACCTCCGGGCTTGTGAACTGACCATGGTATTGGGGCTCCTTGTAGCAGCTGGTACTTAGGAGGTGCAAAGTGCCTCTGGGAGTGCAGGAAAAACCAAGGCATGCAGATTGGAGGAAGCTCAGAGAGGCACGTGGCAAACTCTGCAGGTGAAGTGGGAACACTCAAAACACAGACCCTTTGAAGTGAGGCCCGGGATCCAGTGGAGAGCTGCGGGGGGAAAGCTGCACATGCGTCTTGCACGTGCACCAGAGGAAGAAGCAAACTATGGGGAGGCTCCCAGCCTGCAAGTCCACATCTCTTGGTTCTGAGTCCATTTGAGAGCATCTCTGAACTACTCGGCCATCGAGCTCTAGCACAAAAGGAATCCAAAAATAGACACTTTCCAAAGAGTTACAAAACAGTCCGTGTTTGCAGGGCTCACAGCTGCACTGAGAAGTCAGAGGTTGAGGACAGGCACATCAAAGAGGTCACAGACACCTTCACTCTCATCCAGGTTATAGATGTAGTCATGATCTCCAGGTGGAGGGGAGAGGCGGAGCAAGGGAGCAAACACTGGGGAAAGAGAAGCCCAGGATTGGTTACAAAACTCAGCACTCCCACCCCAGCTGAGAGCTGCCAGTGGCACTGAGCAGAGCAGCCACCTCACAGAACAGTCTTTGAGGTTGCTTCAATCAGCCTCGCAGAACCGAAGACTCCTGGCTCTCACACCACTCTCAGGGACTGGCAGGACAGTGAGAACAGAGCCTGTGTCCACAGCCCAGAGGAGATGAGGACGAGTCTGCAGTCACAAGGCTGCCAACTGGGGAAGGTCACACAGCATGCTCTTCCTCCTGGGAAGGCCACACCATGACAGGAGACTCAGAGACTCACCTTCAGATGACATCAGCTCTTCCAGCAGCTCAGAGTTCACACATTCTGCGGAAGAGACAAGCATGGTAGCAAAACTCTGCCCTCCTGGTCTGCTCCTGAGTAGTTCCCCACTTTCCCCACCCTTGGTTATCCATTCTCTGGCTAAGGCACAGCATGTGCAGCAGGCAGTGAAAGGAAGCTTGTGCTTAAGAGATAAAACCATGTAGTAAAAGTAATTGCAGCACAAAACACTATGGGAGAGCTCCAGCTCCTGTGGCTTAAACTGCACAGCCTTAGAGCAGCTGCCAGTGCCAGGGCAACATTACTGGGATCACACAGGGATGACAGAGGCTGCATGGAGCGTGCTGCAAGGACTGTTCCTCTGAGCTCTGTAGTGCTGCTCTTTTCCAGTCCTGAGTTTTGCCTCTGTAGCTGTCAAATGTCCTTTGCTCCTGGATCTTTTATCTTCCCCCTCCAAACTGGGAAGAATGCTCCATAAAACCACATACTTTACCGTAGACAGCAAACATCTCCTTTACAATAGCATCCACACAGTGACACAGTAGAGTTACTTTGGGTAAGTTAGATCTTCTGCATGGCTGGGGCTTTGCAGCAGTTTATGTCTCACATTGTGAACTCAAACTTACTCTTCAGATGTACTTAGACATCATCAAGACTTCATCCACTATCTGCAGAAGAGGTGCTGGGCAAGGAGGAAGGATGTTCTCTGGGCTAACTGTGGAGCCCAGGGCTAAGAGCACACAGATTGGAGACTCACACGTGTCTGTATTTGGGTCTGTGGGGATTTTTACCCAAAGGCAGCACCTTCACAAAGCATCTGCTAGAGCACAGAACTAGGGACAGCAGTTGTACTTCTCCTGTGACCACCACTGAAGTGCTTGGGTGTACTTGGCCCTGCCTAGCTGTGGGGCTACAAAGGATTCTGCCTGCAGTGAAGAGAAATAAATGTACTGATGAAAAGTTTCCCAGTTTAGGTTTATGTCAAACCAAATTCCTTCACCTCTTCTGCCCTTAACCCAGAGTTTGTCCCACCATTAGGCAGCAACCCACAGACATTCCTTGGGCAGAGTCAGAACTCCAAACACAAGTAACAGCATCCCCCTCCCGCTACTGCTCCAAAATTACCAGCTCCACCACCACCACTAAGAAGTATTTTGAAGGGAGAACACTATTTCTCCAGATTATTCACTTGAATTAGGCTTGGGCAGGCTAAAGCTGAAACAAGACTTAACAGGGATTTTTCCTTTCCATAGTGCTGACAAGCTGAAGGAGGAGTATGGGAAGGCCGAGCACGGATTAGTGTCGGCATGGGGACAGGAAAGCCTGGCTGGTGCCCTGCAGGCAAGATCTAACAGAGGTTGCTGGAAACATGGAGACAGAAAAATACATACAGAAACCAGTAATTTAAAGAGTGCCTTACTACTCTTTAGCAGAGGGCCAGCAGCCACCGATGACCACAAGCACCTTACAAAACCACATCCACAAAATCATCCAAAAGGGAACGAATCAAACACATCGTCCCTTTTCTGTGGATAGATGGGCACAGAAAAAAGCTGTGGTCAGGGAATGAACGTACCTCTCATTGGCTCAAACATCTCTGACAGCTCTTTGGGAAGTTCCAGTACTGCAAATACAACAAACCAGATGGTTTGGATCATTACGTGAAGAGTCTGAAATGCTTTACAGCAGAATCACCCACAAACCTACTGTGCTCCTTACACACCCAAATCATTCAGAAATTCTGCTCCCACACTCTGTGTCAGATATCTCTGCTGCAATGAAAAGCAACAAACCACTTAAGCTCCACTACTTTAAAATAAATTTGTAGGAGCCCTGGGACATGAACATGTTATCACAGTCAGCAGCCGTGTCTGTAAACCTCACCCGGTACACTGCCTCAATTACCTCGTGTGGGATGAGGACATGCCTTTGGAGAGGCACAGTGATAAGACATATGCACATCCAAGGCCTAATTCCACAACCAAGATGACTCCAGATAGACACCTCGTGCTTCTCTGAGACACACCAGCAGCAGAAGTGAAAAAAGCACTGTGTGAGCTGTGTTTGAGTAAGATTTCTTCTTCTAACCATAACCTAACCTCGAATGTTTCTGCAGGGAAGTTGGGCTTCAAAACATTCCAGCAGTGTGGCTTACCTAGATGCTTTTCTTTCCTTGGGCCAGCCTGCCACTTCCTGGCATAAAGCTCCAGTGTTCCTTTTTTTAAAGCACATCAAGGAGCTCCCCAAATACATACTGCAAGATCACTAAGAACACAAGATCACTAAAGACAGATGAAGCATTCCTGAGTAAAGGAGGGAAAGCAAGACAAGAACTCTCCTAATGCAGAAAACTCCCCCTGAGTTACAAAGGTGCTCTCAGTGGTGGCTGAAATGCTTCATGCAGCCTCAGAAATAGGATCTTACTCTACAGGATTGAAAGGGAATAACCCTACATGTAACAGCAGAGACGTGTGTCACGCGGGTGTCCCTTGCAGATTGTCTAGTACTGATGTCACAGAAAGCACCAGGACACTAGACAAGACACAGTCACCTTGTCACCATGTTTCCTGGCAGCCTCACAGGGAAATGCCTACTCATCCTTTGCAGACCCTGGCCGACAGCAAAGGCAGAATGGAGTTCAGCTCCTTCCTCCAGGCCCAGCAGCCTTTCCCTCACTCCCAGCAGCAGGATTTTGGAGTGACACATGAAACAAGCAGCATACTCACTTCCTGTGGGGTCGGGCTTGATGGGCTCAAAGGAGGTAGAGGTGCTGGGCAGGACAGAGCTGCTGTCCAGCGAGGCTGAGGACTGCAGCTGCGTGTCCAGCGCCGCTGGCTGGCCCTCAAAGTCACCACTGCCCTTGGACTCCGCCGGGACACCGCACTCTGGAAACAGCCACAGACACACCCAGGAATGTCATCTCCCACCAGCCCCGAGGCAGCTGCGGCACAGACTCAGCCCTCGCTGGCAGTGCTGGCCAGGCACAGGCAGCTGCACAGGGAGAAGCTTTCCTGCTTTCCTCCAGGTCCTATTTGGACATATTTTCTGCTGATCAGTGAACCTGCATGACCAGCTTCTCTCCTACACGTGCTCCTCCAGGCTGGCACTACCCCCAAAGACAAGTGCCTGATTTCTCTGAGCACAGCCAGTCCCACTAACCAAGGCCAAAGGAAGGGCAGTGGCAAAGACAGTGATGCCCCTTTGCCAGGAGCTCTCAACGCTGCGCATGCGGCAGTGCCAGCCCCAATGGCGCCAAAGAATGTACCCTCCTCAGCCAGCCACCAGCCCGTTTCTGCCTTCCATAGCTCCCTCTCACCTGTGCCTGCATTTTTCTGTGTGGGAGGGCCATGGTCCTGAGTGCTGGTGGGTGTTGGTGTGGAGGGCTGGGTGCTGCTGGGAACGGAGGCCTCCTGGAAGTGGGTGAGTGGTGGGATTTGCGGTTTGGAGGGTGCAGCTGCCTGGCACTGAATGAGGTCTTCAGGGGGAGGGACAGGGAGTACGACAGGAGGAGAGCTCCAAGTATCTTTGTTTACTAGGAGAACATCAATGGGACCACTTGTGCTCTTCAGGTGGATCTGGTATTTCTTCTGTCCATTTAGGCCCTGAGAAAAGTCAAAAGCAAAACACAGACGTACATTAAAAACCATTTTCAAACAGAACATCAATTTTCCACGGGCAAAACATACATGCACACACACAGAGCCCCTGCACTCTGCCCATGTATATATTACTCACCTCAGGGATGGGAACCTCCAAACGTGTGCCGGATGGGGCTCGAATCACAAGGAGGGTGTCTCCTGTGAAAACAGAACCAGTCAGGGCTCCTGGCACAAGTTGTTGTGATGTTAATTAAGCACTGATGAGGAGCCGCCCCCCCAGTATTCCATGGAAGGAAGACATCTACACCCCAAGCACATCATACAGTTCCTAATGTGCCAACGGCCCAGGGCACAAAGAACCTGCAAAGCTTCTCCCAATGTAACCCTGAAGTTTTTCAGCAGTGTCTTTATCAAGACTAATCTCTTTTCCTCACAAGAACTGGCTTAAATTCACTCTTAAGAACATCTGAATCCTAAGGGAAGTAGCCTTCATTCTGCTGTCACAAGCTTTTAGATGTGAATCAGAAACAAAAGAGCTGAACTGCCAGCAGAGAGATGGGGTTGGACCAGGCTCAAAGCCAAGCTGCCAACCTCAGGCTGGTGTCCCAACACCTGAAACCAACACTCCTCAGTCTCTACTGGTCAGAGCTGCCTGGTGTTAGTTGTACTGGACCCTCCACAGAGCCCAGCACGTGTGGGGCTGGAAGCCATCCCTCTTTTCCAAGTTCTGCAGCTCCTTAAGACCTGCACCCTAGTAACTCAACAGTCACAGGAGAGCAGCTCCCAGCCTGTATCTGGGTTTAGAGAAACGTGAACAGAGAAATACCAGAGCTGTGAATATCTGACATATTTAGATCAAGCAGCTTGCAGCTTTCACTTTGAATGTTTAAGCTTTAGCATGGTTAATATTCACAGCTCCCCAGTATTCTGCATTAGGCTTCACTTGGTACATAACAAAGATCCCCAGGGTGATGAGAGTGGACAGCAGAAAAGCACATCCCTTAATTGCAGGCAGGCAATCAAAGGGTCAGATCAGCAAAAGGTAAAGGGATTAAAAATAACATGGGATTTGTCAATTGGATGGGACTTGCTTAACAAATCCACGCTTAAGAAAAATGTAAAAGACATTAAAAATGCATAATAAAGCTCAAAGGCATCAGCTCAAGCTATAAGACCTGGTGGTTTCAAAGACAGGTGCTGGGTTTGTATCTCCTGTGACAAATATGTCCCAAATACTTGTACAAAACAGCACACACTAGGTTTCCACTTTCTTTTTGAATCTGCAAGTGCAAAATGCATCACAGCAACAGATGGGAAAATTATGTTTCCTAGTCACTAAAAACGGACATATTCTTACTTCTCTTTTTTCTTTTTTAAATTAATCCCTATTTGACAAGAGTCCAAGAGTAGAAATCTTGGAGCAAGCAAGTTCAGTAGCAGTCAGTTAGAAAAACCAGGAGCTGAAATTCAGCCTGCACCACAGTTTGAGAACACAAGAGGTCCAACAAAGAACCTCTGTAAGGCTCAGGTGTTCAGGAGAGGAAGAAGAGTCATGTAAGGCATATTCATACAGGAAAACAGGACAGGCAATGGAAAACCATGGATGAAGCCTCCATTCTAGAGGGAATCAACACCTGCCCTCAGTAAGATCTAATCTCTGCGTGTTTTGGTGAGGTCTGACCTCAGACACAAACCAGTTTACAAAAACCAGGTGCAATGAAATGCAAAACACTCAACCAGCCAAGCAATGAGCTGTCTGCTGGTCTCCAGCAAACTCTTCCAGACTGTTACGAGTGATCTGGCCCCCAGCACTGTCAAACTGAAAACACAATCCCTGCCCCCAGAAGTGCAGCCTCAACCAGAAGAAACAGTAAAGCCAAGGGGGTGGTGACACAGCCCTTACAGCAGCGGCAACTTGAGCAGCGTAAAGGCTGGTGAACGAGGAAAGCACAAAGGCACTGATGGCAAACAGAGGGGCTGGGGAAGTGCAGGGTGAGAAAAGTGCTTGGAGGAGATGAGGAGAGCCAGACACAGGTGAGATTACGCATGACTGGGGGCAGCCAGGATAAACAGCTTCAATCTCTGCAGCGAGCAAGCAGATGCAGGTTGCCAGGTCAGGAGAGGTCAGGCGCCCGCTGAAGCAGAAAGGAGCTGCGACCCCACACCACTACAGCTGGGAAGAGCAGTTCGTGTACTGAGGCTGCCCCACTGCATGCTGGCCACCAGGCATTAATCTGGCTTTACATCGATCATTAATTCTGGCAACAGAAGAAACAAAGACTGCTGAGGGTTTTCTTCACTTTTGCCCAGAGACAGAACACAGGGCTTATGATACAGGCCCTCCCCAGCTTTAAGCATGAAGGGAGCGAGGGCAGAGCAAGTGGTGCACTCCCTTCTGTCCTCCACTGTCTCCCTCCTGCATTCTTGTTGGCAGGGGGAATGATGTAGCTGAGGGACTACCTTTAATACTATTTCCCTGCTTACACCACCATTTCTACTGTGCAGTAAAATTTGCTTCCTGTCATTAGAACATTGCCCATCCAAGCCCTTCTAACATAACACACATACACTCACAGTGAAATCCAGCAAGAAGACCTCCTTAGGAGCAGCACCTCTGTTCCTTTAAACACAAGTAAAAGATATTGCCTGTCCCCTCTGATGGTGACAAGAAAGCAACAATTCAGTGTTACACAAACCCAGGACGGCATCAGAGCTGACATTACATTTCACTTGATGCTGTTGGGCAGCCCAAAGTCTGCTGCCCACTCTTTCTTGGATAAAGGAGAGCAGCTGGGACAGACTGACAGGACTGCAGCATCACATCTTTACAATGGAGCACCATGTCCTCACCTGTGAAGCACTTGCAGATATCTTCGTGTGTCACATATGCTAATGTTCCCAAGGTTAAGGAGAAAGGCTGCAGCTTCCTGCACAGAGAGCTCAAAGGGCACCTGGTGCTTCCTTCCTGAGCATAAGGAGCACCATTCCCAGAAGGCTCTCCATGCCACACTCTGAAGTGGTCTGCAGGTGAGGTCTGCAAGCTCCATGCTCGTCAGAGCTGACATCCTGTGATAGTTAAGCCACAAGACCTGCTCTGCACTCAAGAAAGTGGCACCTGTGACTCAGAAAGAAGCACTTTTCTCACTGTGGTAAACATTTCTGTGTTTTTTACTTCCAAAAGCTAGAGGAGCAGCTGGATGCAGAGAAAAGCAGGTTTCCAGGCTGGACAGTTACCCTAACTTCAAACCCAGGTGCTGCCTTTTGGCCCTTTCAGTGCAGCAACAGGTCAGCACCCACCCAGCCCAGCAAGCAAACATGGAGACAGAGACATCAGTTCACACAAAGGATATCGACTGTTCTGCATGTCTTCTGTAACATTTTTGATGCTCTGCTGAACCCACATCTTCTGCTGCTCCAGCTCCTGTTCCCGCTGCTCCAGGTCCTCAATGTCTGCCTTCAGCTCGATCAGTTTGTGGGCTATTTCACGTGTGTTGCAGCCAGGACCCACCCCCCTGGGCAAAGCAAAAATGGGTGAGATGCATCAGCCTCTGGAGGCACCCGGACCAACGCCAACCTCTCTGCCAGCCTCTTATTCCCACCCCTGTCCAACATCAAGGCCAGACTGCCTGGAAAGCCCTGTCTGTACCTGCTCTAGATCCCCACCTCCCAGCACAGCAATGTTTGGTACATCTTTCTGTGAGGTTGTGTATTTTCCTTTGAATGGTTTGTTCTGTTTTCCCCTTCAAAAATGTATGGTGTATTCCTAAGGTGTAACTCGGCCTATGATCCCTCCCTTATGAGCTTTTCATTGGCTCAAGTATTGGGCCAGCAGCCCTTTGAAACTGTGATAAGGAGTGCTCAGAGGCACGAGGGTCTCCTGCTTTGGACCTTCTCCCCCTCTCCTTCCCCCTTCCCTCTCCCTTTCCCCCTTCCCCCCCTTGCTGGCGCTGGACCTGAAAAATAAACTGCTCCTGACTTCACCATCAAGGAGAGATGCTGTGTTTCTCTTACGGCTTGCTGCTGCCTGCGAAGGCACAGCCCAGAGACACTCTGGAAGCCCCGGTGAGCTGCTGCAGCCCCCTTCCTTCTACGGACCCACACAGGGAATGTTGCCCCAGACTCCTGCCGTCGCTGGCGAGCAGAGAGATAGGCAGGGCTCACAGCAACATCTTTCTACTTCCCACACTCTAGCAGGACTCTTTCCCATCTCCAGTGCCATGACAGGCATCTTTTCTAGCCCAAGGCAGTGCAAATATTTAGTTTGTATCCAACTAAAAGCTTTGCTGTAAGAGAGACACCACACCTACTTCAGCTTTCCTCACTGTGCCATCAGTGCAGCCCAGCTGGGGGAAGCACGAGCAGGCACCACTGAGGAACCTCCCTCCGCACAGGGCGTTTTAGCCCCACTGTCACTTAAACCTGCACTAGAAGGGACCTGTGAACAATTTAGACAATCTCTGCCACTCACTTCCACTGGATACTGTTCTTGGACTTCTTCTCGATCAACCCGATGCCCTCCAGGACATTTGTGATATCGTAGATCCGTCGCTTCTGTCGCACAGCCAAGGTATCTGCAGCCTGCAAAAAGGTTAAGACATTAAATTCCAAACTCGCAGTCATGTTTAGCTCCTTCTTGCCTGTCAGACTAACTCCTGGCCAAGTACTTTGCTCCCCATCTCATATACCTCTCCTGTTCCAGTGTTTCAAGTTACATAGCCATGTTCCTGATCTCATATGACCATGAGAAGAAGTCACTCATTCTTTTTTTTCTTACCCCACAGCCTCCCCACTAAACACAAACCAAATTCCAGCCATCCTGCTTGCAGTGGATTCCAAAATCACCACTCTACAGTAGCAAAGCAGTGCCAGGAAATGGTAATTCAGCAGCCTAAAAATTCAGTGCTCCCTCAGAATAAAAGATGGAGATGGGAAGGGGAATGCTGAGAGCTGTCTGCACAATGCTTCAGTGAAGTCAACATTCAAAAGGTCTTTTCTAAAGCTGATCTGATGCCACTTGACAAAGAATCAACATCTTTTCAAGAGATTCCTCTATTTGAAAGACATGATTCCAGGTGAAGAGTAAACATGAGCATGGGGCTTCCCTGCCTTGCTCACACGACCCTTCTCTCAGGTTTCAGGACTCAAGGAATGGCACCGTTTCCACTACCACACAGCAACCTGGCACCAACAAGAGTTAACTGTGCACAGCCAGGACCAACAATGTCAGTGGCAGGGCAGACAGCGGGTCAGCACAGGAACCATGTCCCTGTCACCCACCAGTGGCAGGCCAGGACTTTGGAGACCCTACACCACACAACTACACAAATTACACGGACCACTGAATCCACTTAATGGACATTTGAAGCAGGAAGATATTGACAAATCCAAAGAGACAAAAATTTGGCACAGGCATGGAGCCAGGAAACTCCTCCAGTCCTGCACTGTCAGAGCTTTCTGACACTTGTCTGCTGCCTGCAAAGGGTCAGAGCACACTCACACGTGTCCATATAAGAGGTGCTTCTATAAACCATAGCAAAGGAACTCCCCTTATAGGAAAGGCCTGGGATTAAATACTCTGCATGGCACAGAGTTACTTCTTCTAGGTGAAAATCTTAAAAATGCAGAAGCAAGATGCATTTCTCCACTGCCTAAAGGCATCGGGGACAACATTTGGCAGGTGACTGACCACACTCCCCCTCCTGGTGTGTGCCGGGAGGGTTAAGCGCTGTAGGAATGGTTTCTATAGGTATGTGTTTCTATGGATGTCTGAGGCTTTGCAGGGCCGGATCATTATTGTGCCAGTGATCAAGTGCAGGGCAAGAACACAGAACAGAACAAGGTGGTCAAACGGGTTTGCAGCTGAAGCACACAAACACCTGCAATGTCTGACAAGGTCCTGGGGAAGGAAGAGTGCCTGGGATAGCCCGACGGGGTGGGGAAAAGGGCTGGGAAGGAGGAGCGGGAGGGGGTGTAAGGGCGGCCGGGGCAGAGCCCTCTGCGCACGGCCGGCAGCTCTGTCGCACCCCCAGGCACCCCGCTTTCCCTGCACCTAGAAACAGAGGTTCAGTGCGGCTGGAAAAGCTCTCCAGGGTCATCGATCCCAACCATTAAACCCCACCACTAACCCATGTTCCTAAGTGACACAACCACACGCCTTTTGAACACTTCCAGGGACGGGGACTCCACTGCTGCCCGGGGCAGCCCGTTCCACCACTGCCGGACCACTCTTTCCGTGAAGAAATTTTTCCTGGTATCCAAACTAAACCACCTGCTGCACCGGGCTCTGCCGCGTCCCCGTTCTCCCCTCTCCAAACCTGCTTCAGCCGCCGAAGGACTGGTCCCGCCGGAGCCCCGCTCCCCCGAGCCCACCCCTGGGGCGGCGGAGCCCTCGCCCCTC
>WEIT01024993.1:71384-116385 GCA_013389985.1 Dryoscopus gambensis | reverse complement strand
CCCCGGGAACCTCCGGGGCGGAGACGGCGGCGGGGCGGGGACGGGGGACTCCCCCCCACCGCCTCCCGGGGCGAGGGAGTTGGTTTCTCTTGCTCCGGGCGTCCCGTCAGCGCTGTCGGTTCGGGGGCCCCCGGGTAAAGCCAGGGGTGCGCCCATCCCCTCGCCGTTCTGCGGTGCCAGAGTCACACCCCCGCCCTGTGGTACCAAAGCCAAACCTCAGCCCCCACCCAGCTCGCACCGCCCGGGTGGCAGGGGCGGTTTGCTGGTCCAGCGACCACTCTTTCCGTGGAATCCTCCAGCCTGTGCCCGGGGAAGGCGGTTTGTGGCAGGGACACATCTCCAGGTCCATCCGCAGCCATGGAGGGTTCATCCCCGCGCTCTCGCCTTCGGGGCAGGCTGGCACAGCGCACCCCTCCCCGGTTGATCCCGCCTCGATTGGGCTCGTACTATGGATGGGCTGAGGTCTGACAGCCCGCTGTCCTCCCCGAGCCAGGGCAGGTGCGAGGGGGCAGCGCTGCGGGCACGGACAGGGCTGAGTGTCCGGAGAACGGGGGGTGCCGGTGAGGGCAGACAGGGTGTAATCTCCAGAACGAGAGGAAACGGCCTCAAGTTGAGTCAGGAGAGGGTTAGATTGGATATTAGGTGAAATTTCTTCATTAAGAGGATGGTCAGGCACCGGAAAATGATGCCCACGGCAGTGGTGAAGTCACCATCCCTGGATGTGTTCAAAAGGCGTGTGGATGTGTCACTTAGGAACATTGTTCAGCGGTGGGCTCGGCAGTGCTGGGTTACCGGTTGGTACTCGATGATCTTAAAGGGCTTTTCCGACCTAAATGATCCTATGATTCCGTGATTTCTACTCCCCAGACCTCCGGCTGTCGCGGTGCCTTCCCGTGTCCCCCCTCCCCTCCGCCCCCCGTTCCTGACGTCCTGAGCGCGGCTGCGGGAACACAATGAGGCCCTGAGGAACGCGGCTGCTCCGGCTGAGGAAACGGCAGCCGGCTTCCTCCGCAGCCCTGCCCTGGCCCCGCAGCTCCGCACCGCCTGGACACCATGGGCATGTCTGCGGAGGACGAGCGCGCCGCCAGCCCCAGAGGTAACGGGGATGATGCGTCCCGGGGAGCCGGCGAGCTGGGCAGGGAAGGGAAGCTGTGCTTGTAGCGCATTTTGGGGATTCCCTTGCCCTTTTCCTCACCACCCCCTCCACCCCCTGGACCTTTGCCCTGTGCCGGGGCTGGTGCCTTGTGTCCTTGCGGGGTGGAAGCCTGGCTGTGCTTCTTGATGGTGATACCTGCACCCGGGCAGTACTGCTCACCGCATATGTTATCCTCAAAGCTGCTGTCCTCCTCCCTAATCCCCTGGTCCTCAAGGCTGCCAGTGGCTCCCCAGCAGAGCAGGAGCCCGGCTTGGCCCTGGGTGACATCCCCGCGGGGCTGCAGGGAGTGGCTGGGGATGGGGTGGGAGAATGATGACACCAGGCACTGGGGACCGGGACTGGTGTGTGATAACTGCCCTGGTTCTCAGCCCTCCACTGTGGCCAGGAGCTCTTTGGCATGGCTTCGGACCCTGTGTCAAGGGGGACACAGCTGCGTGGGTGCTTTGGGGAGACCGGGAGCCTCCCATCCTCACCTTAGCCTGGCTCTCCTTCCTGCGAGAGCTGCCATCTCCCCATCCCTGCTGCTGACTCACTGCTGGAGTCTCAACCCTGCTGACAGCTTCCCAAGTGGCAGCAGACCCCCTCAGACAACCCAGCATTGTGTTTGGGGGAGCAGCGGGGATGTGCGCTCAGCCTGGGGACAGTCTGAGCTGGCAGGCTGAGTCACAGCTCCCCAGGGCAGCCTTCCTGCTGCCACAGCCACTGCGACAACCCCGGGCCGTGGCGGTGGTATCTTGGGGGGCCCTTGTGGAAGGACCCTCTTGGTGCCACGCTGCCCAGCTTCCTACGTCTGTGTGTGCTTGGAAGTCCACTGGCGGCCAGCTTCCTGCCTCTGGCCTCAGGGGCCCTTCCTGCCCCACTTCGTTGTGCTCACTGACCCCTGGCTGCATCCCCAGACGAGGAGTGGCCGGAAGCAGAGAAGGCTGAGAAGCTGGCGAGAGGAGCTGCTCTGAAATGGGCTTCAGGGGTGTTTTACCGCCCCGAGAAACTGGAGGGGCTCGGGCACTACCGGAGACGAGAGACGCAGAGGAACAGCTCCATCCAGTCCCGGCTGAAGGTGTGTGTTTGCCACAGCCCATCCCATGGACACTTGCAGCCACACCCCCTCCTCAGGCAGGGATCCCAGCCAGGGTCCCCTCTTGCACCATTAATCCTCTTTGTGTCCTCTTTTGGCAAAATCCTTTCCTTTGGCTGGCGCTTGGTGGGTGAAGTGCAGTTACTGGGGGGAAGATCTGGTAACCCTCCCTTCACCCTCTGCCTTACCCCCAGGCAGTGTCTGAAGTGTTAAAAAGAGTCTTCTGTGTCTCCAACCATCCTTGAAAAGTAAAACACCAAGGGGGTTCTCAACATTGCACGTGCAGGACTCAGCGCACCCCATCACTGCCCCGTCCCGGCACCAAAGGCTGCCCTTCCCCACAGCTGGGAGGAGGCACAGAGCTCCAACCTGTTCCCACCCCTGGGTCCCCGCAGGGGAAACTCCATCTCTACACATTGCTAAGGGCTGTCCCAGTCCCCCTGCACACCTCCCTCCTCACCCACCTCCCCTTTTGCATGACCCAAGGGATTATTAACCTCAGGACCCAATCAGTCTGAGCACCACAAGTTTCTCCTGATAATTTTAGAGGTTTCTCCTACCCTGACTCTGGGCGAATTGTCCAGGAGGCAAAGCAACTTGTTTCTGGTGATTCTTGGCACCAGGGGCAGGGAGTTAAATGAGTGGATAGGGCATGGAGAGGTGCCAGTGCCACTGCAGGGCTGGAAAGGATAGCACTCCATTTGGGAGGAGGGTTTATATGGCCACTGAGGTCCTTCATGCCTTGGAGGCACATGGGGGCCCTGTGACCCACTGCTCTTTTGCAGAAACAAAGTAATCTTTTAAAACTGAAAGAGACATCTGATTACTGCTCACACTGGGCCTTGTGGGGCTGGGAGAGTGCCTGAAGCACAGACTGTGCAGGGCTGGGGCAAACGGTGGGGAGTCCTCCTGCCTTCTGGAGCTGCTCCACTGCCCCTCAATCCTTTTCTGCTCCCCAGTCAACTGTCCAGTCCTACCTGGAGGGGGTAAGTGCAGGGCTGGAGCAGCTGCGGTCGGCGGCCCAGGAGGTGCAGAGCGTGTGCCAGGACCTGGGGGCTGCGCGGTGGGCCCTGCTCGACAGTGCAGACCACTTCCAGGGCCTCCAGCAGATGAGGGAGCTGATGGAGGAGCATGTGCAGCTGGCCTCGGTGGTCCAGGTGCTCCCTCAGATCTTCTCGGGTAAGGCACTGGCCCAGTCCTGGTCAATTTGGGCTGGAAAGCACGGGGGGAAACTTCAGTCCGACCCTGAGCTCTGTGCAGGGCTGGTGATAAAGCCTGAGCAGGTCAGTCAGGCTTTGCCAGTTGGGTGGATGGAGATATATCCCTGCTTCCCCAGGGCCTGATCCAACGATGTTCCCAGAGCCTCAGACCTTTCCCCTCCTTGATAACCTGCATCTATGTCCCCGGTGCAAACCCCCTTCATCTCCACGCTCAGTGCTGGCATCTTTCCTCCCTCTCCTACAGTCCACGAGGTTTTTTCCCATATCCTGCAGCTGCTCCGTGGGCAGCATCTCTTGGAGGCCCATGTGGAGCTCATGATGGTGGAGCAACTCCGGGATGACATCCTCTCCCAGCTGCACCTCCGTGGGCTCTCCGGTGCCCAGGCAACTGTGCTGTCCTACTTCAGTGGCCTGCAGGAGCTCAACGAGACCCTGGCCAAGCAGCTGTGGGACATTGTGGGCAGCAGCCTGCGGCTGGTGCGTGAGGACCCCGTTCTCTTTGTCACCGCTGTGAGGATCATCGAGCGGGAGGAGAAGATAGATGATACTCTGCTCTTGGAGGCCACCTTCCTGCCCCCTGGCCGCCCAAAGGGCTGGAGGCAGAAGTTCTACCAGGTCCTGCAGGACACCATCACAGGAGCCCGTTTCCATGCTCCCCGCATGGATGCCGAGGGGCCGGGGCTGGCCAGGCACCTGGCAGCACTGCAGAAGGACATCGTGTCTGAGCTCTGCGTGGTAAAGGACCTGATGGTCCAGTGTGTCCCAGCTCACTACAACATCCTCAGCGTCTGCACTGCCACCTACCACCAGGGCCTCACCAGCCACCTCCAGGAGATCCTGCGGGAGGACCTGGACAAACAGGGGCTCTTCCTCCTCCTTGAGTGGGCGCTCCGTGTGTACCACAGGTCAGCACCAACCCCGGCAACAACCAAGCGGGGCAGGTTGTGGAGAGCTGGGTTGTTCACCAGCTCATGGCTGGGTTGGGAGAGTGTCTCTGGCTGCCAGGGGATGATCACCAGGAGGGCACAGGGACAGGTAGGAACTCCTATAGAACAGGCCTTCCCAGCCCTGCCCTACCTCTCTCCTCCAGCCCAGAGATGATGGGTCACCCTGACCTCCTCCCAGAAGTGGATGTTTCTGCTCTGGGTCCCTTGATGTCCTCTGAGCTTGTGGATCAGACAGAGAGGAGATACGTGATGAAAGTCAAGGTGAGTGAGTGGGACAGGGACCCAGTGACTCCCACTGAGCCAAGTATCTGCTCTGACAGCAGCTGCAGACCATGAGCCTGGGGTGAGGCCCAGGACTCGCTGCCGTGCTGTGTTGGGTCTCAAGGGAGTCTGTACTTGGCTTCTTGGGCTGCCTGTGGCGGGTGTCCATCCCACAGGCTAGCGTGTTTGAGTGGATGCAGAGGACCCTGGAGGTGGAGTTCAAGGAATGGTTCAGGGAAGAAGAACCTGAGACAGACCATCAGGGCTTCTTCCAGTCAGCCTTGCCTGCCATTGTCATGCAGGTGGGTCCCCAAAAACGTGGGTACGGATGGGGCACAGCCATGCTGAGACCTCCCAAAAAGGAGTCCGTGGCCTGCAGGCTCTCCCTGCATCACCTCTGCTCTCCTCTCCTCCTGCAGATGCTGAATGAGAACATTCAGGTGGCTTCCTTGATCACTGACTCTCTGCAGCAGAAGATCTACAACATGGCCTTGGAGGAACTTGAGGCATTCCTGGGCCGGTCAGTGGAGCCCCTCACACCCCTGTCCACCCTCACAGACCCTGGGCCCATGGCCAAGCATCACGGGCTGGTGGTGGAGATGTGCTGTGGGGCACCCAACACTCATCCAGGTCACAGAAGGCTCAGCAGCCTGTCTACCCATGGGGCTGCTCTCTCAGCCTTTGCAGGCATCAGCTCCCAGGGCCTGCTGCCCCACATGCTTGTCTGCTGAGCTCTCCCAAGGGGATCCAGAATGGGTCCCACTGCCCCACCCTGCCCAACAACCTGTCATTCTCCAACTTGGTGGCAGGATCTGAAAGGAGTCAAGTGAGCTGGGAGGGTTGTGGGTGGTCCACGTGCCACCAGGAGCATCCCAGGGCCAGGTCCCAGTGGTAGAACACCTGGGGCTCTGCCCACCCGTCACAGCTGCCTCGCTGTGTTGCAGCCTGCGGGAAGCCCTGGTGCAGTGCGGGAAGGAGCACCAGCAGGACCGGGCTGTTCCCAAGTACTACATCTCCTACCTGCTGGCCGTCCTCAACAACAACCTGGCTCTCAGGTACCAGCACCTGGCAGCTCTTGTAGCAGCACCCACCCCCATCCTCCCTGGGGCCGGTGCCCCCACTATGCTTCCCAGGCTACCGGCACCCTCTTGTCTCTCTCCTAGCAACTCTGTCGCCTCCCTGCACCCCGACACTGCCTGCAGAGAAGTCCCCACATCCCTCCAGGCTGCGCTAGACAGGATGCAGAAGAAAGCCACCCAGCTGCTGCTGGAGGAACTGCTCCTGGACCTGCAGGTATGTTGGTCCAGCACCTGAGGCTGCCAGCGCTGCAACAAAGCTGAACCCAGCAAGAACAGCCCTATTGCAACACCCCAGGCTTGAGTTTATTCCTGCCCGGGGTGTCTGTCATGTACTCTGTACTCTGCTATCACCCTGCAGACATCTCTGCCAGCCTGTCCCCCAGACCTTGATAAACCACCCGATGTCTGTCGCCAGCAGCACCGCCCTGTATCGCTGGGGCAGATGGCTCATGGCCCCCAAATCACTAACGGACAGAGACCAGGAGCCACAGCCCCCCTGGGCTGCATCATGCTCCTTCTGTCTGTTCCATGGCAGAAAACCAGCTGGAGAGCAGCAAAGTCTGTGTGGAGGATACGAATCCATGTGCAACTGCCCGAGTCGTTTCCTGCCAGTGTAGTCAAATTTAGCTTTCCTGGAGTTTGGACCAAAAACCTGGAATAATTAACGACATTACTATTTAGGGCTTGAATGCCATGAAAACAAAGGAAGAGCCAAAGGGTGAAGAGCTTGCAGGCGGCAGTGGCCCCAGCAGAGACAGAGGGAGTGTGTGCCTGCAAGCAGGAAGACAGGCAAGGACAGTAGGGTGGAAGTAGGAAATCAAAAAACATGTTGTCTACACAAGAGAACTGGGGAGGATTGGAAATTAAAAATAAAATCACAGCAGGACAGGCCAAAAGCAAGTGTGTGAGGAGCAGCTTGCTGCCCACACCTCAGGTGTGCATCATGACCCAGATAAAGCCCCAAAATGAAGCTCTCAGGGTGTCAGGGAGGGACAGCCCCAGTGTTTCCATAAATTCCTAACCTAAACCTCTCTTCTGTTTTTACACTGAGTTTTGGCTGGCAGCAGGGGCTTGGGGGCTTTGCAAGGCAAAGTGTCCGTGCTGGCAGGCAGCAGCTGTGGGTGTTGTGCTGCCCTGAGCCGGCAGCTGTGCGGTGATGCAGGGCACAGACACTGCTCCTCTGCTCCCCGCAGCCCCTCTGCCTGCAGCTGCCTTCCCGCAAGTGGCTCTCCGGGTCCCAGCTCGTCGGCAGCATGTGTGAAGTGATTGACAAGTATGCAAAGGACTTCTCCCGCGTCAGGAAGCCCGTGTTCACGGTACCTCCTGCGAAGGGGTGCTTGCCTGGGGTACAGGGAGGCTGGGCGGCTGGGCTGCAGGGTGCCGGCAATGCCGGACAGCCCCGTCCCATGTCCTCTGGAGCACTCCAGAGAGCACCACACACGGAGGTGTTCAGGGCTTCCCCCAAATCCCGCTGTTTCTCTGTCCCTTCGGTCAGGGAGCTTCCCAGCAGCTTGTTCCCATGGCGTGGCGTTGTGCCCAGCCCTGCTCCCCTCGGCCTTTCCCTGGGGAGCTGGGGTGTGACACCCGGGCAGTGCCAGCGCTAACAGCTGTCCCCTGCCCAGCTCCTGCTGGCCGAGAGCGAGCTCCTGGTGGCGAGCCAGTACCTGCGGGCGCTCCTGCAGAGGAAGATGGTGTGCAAGAGCCGGGAGGAGCGGGGCCAGCTGTGCCACCGCCTGCTGCAGGACGCCACGCAGCTCCGGGAGCTCTTCTGTGGCTTGGTGAGAGGGGCCTGGGTGCGGTGGGGAGCCGGGCCACGGGAAGGGAGCATCGCCTCACCCTCCCGCTCCCCTCCAGCCCACAGCCCACGAGCAAACGGGGCTGTTACACTTGGGTGGTTGTAAGGCCAATACGGGAGGAACTGGCTGGATTAGGGACTCTGGGGACCGTCACACTGCCCAGCAGCCCCTGATGGGTGGGACATGCTGAGTGGGAAGACACCAGCTGCAGGGGATCGGGGCCCCACGTGGGCACTGCGGACGCAGCTGTGTCTCACCAGCCACCCCAGTGACCTCCTCTGGGTCTCACACCTGGCTGCTTTCCCTCCCAGGGCCTGGACCGGAGCCAGCAGAGCCTGGAGGCTGTTTTTGCCCTGCGGGAGCTGATCTGCCTCAAAGACCCAGCTCTACTCAGCCTGGAGGTGGTGGGCTTCATCACCAAATACCCCGATGTCAGGTGAGGTACTCTCTGCAGGAGGGGGTAGGTGTGAGTCTGCCCATGAGAGCCAGTCTTGGGCTGCACCCTGTGAGGTGACACAGCCGAGTGGGCAGAAACCTGAGCCTTTACCCCCTTCTCCCTGAGATTTCCTTTTCCCATGCACCAGATTTGAGGGGTTCTTGAAAGGTCCCAATTGCAAAGGTGTAAAGAAAAAAGCAGTTCTGCTGTGGCATTCACACATCTATGTTTGGTGGCCAAACAAACTGTGAAAAGTGACAAAACACCAAATTGGAAATGTCAAAACCAAATTCAAAAGGTTTGGGGGGATTGTTTTCAAGAAAATGCTACTTTGCCTGGTGCAAAATACCAGTTTTCCCTTGGCTTGGCTTCTCTGGATGGGGGGAGGTTGGCAGGACACGAGCAGTGCCCGGGCTCACCTCTGGCTCTCTGCCCAGCGACGAGCACATCTCCACCTTGCTGGATATCCGCGGTGACGTCTCCAAGGAAGTGCGGCACGTGGTGCTGGAAATGATGGCTCAGCACCCCCAGGTCCTGCCCGAGGGCTACCGGCCCATCTTCAGCACCATCCTGGTCCCTGTGCCAGAGCTGCCCTTCTGCCTTCGCAAGGGCAAGTGTGCCTGACCTGCCTGGCACTGGTGCCCCGCTGGGCCCAGGGAGGGGCCACGTGGGGCAGCTCTGCGGCTGTGCGTGGTGAGAATGGAGCTGGCACGTGGCATCCCCTACCCACAGCACCTTGTCCTGCATTGAGGCAGTCTGGATAAAGGCCATCCTCCTCTGGTCTTGCCCCATGAGAAGACTGTTCCCTGCAAGCACCAGTCCTGGGATACCTGGACTGGGGGAAATCCAACCTGTAGCTATTTTGCTGGCCTGGTGGGACAGTGACTGAGGGCTGCTCAGGCCTGGCTCATTGCCTACAGGAGAAAGAAGAGATGCAGAATGGACAAGAATCTGCAGCTGGGGCAAATTCATGTCTCCATGGGGCTGCAGGGATGTTTGGGTTTCCCCAAGTCTCCAGACAGCCCCCTGAGCCAATGTGTCCTGGCCAAGGAGGCTGTTACCATTCCAACTCCGAGGCAGACTGGAGCCTTGCTGGGACCAGGCTGGCAGGAGGGTTTCGGCCACGGGAGGTCCTCTGGGCTCAGCCCTGACGTTGGGTGTTGCTGCTCCGCCAGGCTGGGCCCTGCGTGGCCGGTGGGGAGCAGCTGAGCCAGCTCATTGTGGCACATGGATGTGGAGGAGAAGGGCACGAGGTGGTGTCCCCACCCTGGACAGTGCCATCAGCCCTATCCCTGCTGGCACAAAGGGACTGCTCTGTGTTCCTGCTGACCTGCCAGACTCCTGGCTCTGGCTCATTTGCCAGCATCCAAGGCAGGACTGGAGTTGGAGGCTCTCAAGCTGCATGGAGAGCATGGTTGTGCCTGGCGTGTTGTCCTGCTCCAAGGTTCCTCCGTGATGGGCAGCACCACCCTGAGCACTGGCTCTCCCTCCATCCTCTGCTGCTGCCCGGCCCTTGGCCATCTCCTCCCAGGTGCCATATGAAGATCAGGAGCAGTCTGTGTCTGTGCCTACACCCTTGTGCCCTGCCCCTGCAGCACCCTGGGAGACCTCCATGCTCTGCCACGCTTCCTGCCCTGGGATGGGCCACATCCCACTGTCCTTGTGTGGTACCACTGCTGGAAATAAAGGCCTGAGTTCTGTACTCACTCCCCAGTGTCCAGGCTCTGCTCCCTGGAGGGTCAGGGCAGGGATCAGAGTATGTGGGTGGCACAGAGAGGGAGGGATCCACCCCCGTGTTCAGCATCAGCCCAGAGCTGGCTCCCTGCACCCTGTGGCAGCCCAGGAGATCACCCAGGACACAGGGGATGATGCAGACACTACATACCCATCTCCAGGACAGGGGGGGCTGACTCCTCCCCAGCCCTGGTGTGAGGGTCAAGTGGCTGCAGTGCTGGGGGGATGCTCAATGAGGGGCTCAACCTCAGCTTGGGGAGGTGCCCACTGTCCTCCCTGGGACTCATGGTGTGCTTGCCCAGCTGGCCACAGCTCCCACCTGCCTGGGAAGGTGTCTGCCCTCCCCACCTGCCCCCCCCCCGGCTCTGGGACTTGTTCACCTGCACCAGGGACATTGTTCAAAGGGTGGCCCTGAGCCCTGGGAACATCCAGCTGGGACCAGCGCTGGTCCAGGCCAGGACTTCATGGCCATGTGGAAAAACAGCTCTAGTGCCAACAGATCTGAAACAAGTCTGACCATGGGATGACCTCCCACCCCAGGCTCTTCTATCTATCCCAGCATGTCCAGCCCCACTGCTACCCCAGCTGTGTGCCCACAACCAGCCCCCTTGTGCTCTCTATCACCACCCTGTGGTGCTCTCCTGCTCCAGCTCCACAGGCTGCAGAACTAGCACAACTCATGACAGCAAAAGCCCAAGTCCCCCAGGTGTCTTTTGACAGTACTTTCCCACGTCCCTGTTTGTGTGTGGCACAGAAAGTGCCAGGCTGGGCCTGTCACTGCTGCCCACAGCTGACACAAGGCCACAGGGGGACCTTAACCTGGCCAGCTATGAGCCACGTGGCTCCCTGGCTGCTATAAAGCTCGTGGTCCCCCAGGGGTTCAGCCTAGCTCTTTCAGGATGGCGTTCCTGTGGGTAGTTGCCTGCCTGGCCCTTGCCAGCACCGTCTCAGGTAAGTGCTGCCCACGGGTGTGGGAAGGTCCTCAGGGTGCCGCAGGATGCTGGGGAGGGTGACACAGAGCCACCCACACCAGCACAGGCAGGCCCCCGATACAAGTCCTGAGCTTTTGGGTCACCCTTGTGCCCCTGTGCCTCTCCTGCAGGGCTGCCTGCCATCAGTCCCTTGGCAGCCGACACCGAGAGGATTGTCAACGGGCAGAACGCTGCGCCCGGCGCATGGCCCTGGCAGGTGTCCCTGCAGGTACAGCACTGTCCCCCTCCCTGGGCACTGCCCCAAGCACCAGCACAGCCAGCCGGGTTGCCACGGTTGGGCACGAAGGCGACCTCTGCACCCCCAGCTTGGGGGTGCTCAGCCCACCCAGCCCCAGCTCCTCTTCATTTTTCCCTCCCCAGACCCGCACAGGATCCCACTTCTGCGGGGGCTCCCTGATCAGCCAGTACTGGGTCGTCACAGCTGCCCACTGCAACTTCAAGTAAGGAGCGATGCCTGGCCAGCCCATGCTGGTGCCACTGGCGGGGGCTCAGAGCGTGCTGGGCATCTCTGAGCGGCACTCGGGTCAGCCCCAAAGGCCTGAGCAGCCCAGGGCTTCCTCCCCAGTTGTCCCCATGGTGGCTCCCCTTGGGTTCCTCATGCCCGTGGCTGCCCTCAGGGCTGTTCCCACACGGGGTGCTGGCTGGACACATGACCCCTGACTCTCTCTTACCTCTCGCAGCCCGAATGCCCACGTTGTCGTCCTTGGAGAATATAACCTCGCTTCCAGTGGCGAGGCCATTCAAGTGAAGACCGTGTCCAGGGTGAGCCAGGCGGACGTGGTCCTGGGATGGGGCAGCAGCTGCACGCTGCGGCTGCTCCCGCAGGGCAGGGATGAAGAGCTGTGGTGCTTCTCTCTCTGCAGGCCATCACCAACCCCGGCTGGAACCCCAACACCATGAACAACGACATCACCCTGCTGAGGCTGTCCACGCCCGCCCAGCTGGGATCCCGTGTGTCCACCATCGCCCTGGCCCCTGCCAACCTGGTTCTGCCCAACAACGCCCGGGCTGTCACCACCGGCTGGGGACGCACCAACCCCAACTGTACGTAAGCTGCAGCTTCAGGGAGGGCTGTGCGTAGCTGCTGTTCTTCCTGGGGGCTCGGAGGGTCCAGGGGTGCCTCTGGGGGTGACATCTCCTGTACGTGTGGGAAGGGGGGAGCTGGGCAGCGGAGTAACCCTGTCTGAGAGTGTAGCAGTGCGTACATGGATGTGGGCGTGTGCTCGGGAGGTGGGTGTGTGTGTAGCCCAGGGATGACGGTGCACAGGCACAAGCCTGCCCTTTCTCGGGGCCGCCTGCACGAGGTGATCCCGGGAAAGAAGGCGTTTGTTGGCACAGAGGAGAAAGGCACTTGGTGTGGCAGCACCCGTGTGTTCAGGAGCACCAGAGGAAGCTTGCCCCAGGCCCCTGTGTGCTCTCCAGGAGACCCATAGACACTGAGGTGATCTAATGGTGCTTCTTTCCCCTAGCCCAAGCCTTGGCAACAGTCCTGCAGCAGGTGACCGTGCCCCTGATCTCCCAGAGCCAGTGCATGCAGTACTGGGGCAGCCGCATCACCAGCGCCATGATCTGTGCCGGTGGGGCTGGTGCCACCTCCTGCCAGGTAAGGAGCTGAGCTCCTGCTGCACAGGTTGGGGGGAGAAGGAGGAGGATATGCGGGGTCTTGCTGAGCTCCCATTGCATCACAGGGAGGGTGCAGGAGCAGGGTACGTCGGGTCTTGCACTTATGGAGCCAGATATTTAAGCTCCAGCACCTGGCTGTGCGCAGGGGACCAGGTGGCTGGGGTGGCAGGGACCAGTGTGGAGCACGTGCCGGGAGCACTAAGCAGGAATCCTCTCTGCAGGGTGACTCCGGTGGACCTCTGGTATACCAGAGTGGGAATGGCTGGATGTTGATTGGCATTGTCTCCTGGGGAACCTCCAACTGCAACATCAACACGCCGGCCATGTACACTCGTGTCAGCCAGTTCCGTAACTGGATCGACACCATCGTTGCTCAGGGCTAAAGCTGCTGCCAGCATGATCCCTCACTGGGATTAATAAAGTATCAGCATTTGCTTGTGCCAAGCACTGCCTCTGGCTCCTTTCTTGTGATGTAGAGCAGGGTGGAAGGCACAGGGAAAAGCCTGGGGCTCCCCATGCTTCTCTCCTGAACCCCAGCACTTCCCAGAGCTGCAGCTTGGTGCCCACCTGGGGCCCAGGGGGAACCGCAAAACCAGGACGGGATGCTCAGGCAGAGGGGGAGCAGGGCTGGCTGTGGCTCAAGAGCTGCTCAGGGCATCTTCAAGCACCCTGGCACCAACCTGGAGACCAGGCAGTGCTGAAGGTTGGGAGAATGGTCCTCCCACCGACCCAGGTGCAAAGTGCCACCAGGGAATGGGCTGTGGAGCTGCAGCTCAGCGTCAGAAAGCACTGCTCAGCTTGCAGTGGAGGGTGGGTGCTGGTGGGTGCACAGGGCTCTAAAGGATCCCTGCCTGCAGTTTAAAGCCATGACTTGTGTAGCAGCTGGGAACATGGAGCTGAAAGAGAGAAATGCCACGGGCAGCTCCAGCTCGTGAGGAAGGTGGAAGGGGATGGCTGGAGAACAGCACGCTGCCTCACAGCTGCCAATCTGCCAGGTAACAGCAGGAAACTGAAGGCCAGTGCAAACGGAAATTTGAAGCTGAAAACAAGGCCAAGCAACAGGCTTTCACTCAAATGGGTCCTTGAGACAATGCCTGGTGAAAAAAAAAAGTCTTGTGTGACATGGGAGTAGCAAGACACATGTTCAAGGAATTACAACCCGGTTCCCAGCAGCTCAGAATAGAACTGGTGATGACACACTGTGGAGAGAAGCAGGATCAGACTGTGCCAACATGAAGTGTGGGGTTTAATTTTCCTTAACAGTGATGTGAAGGTGATACACCACCTTTGCTGTGTGAATCACAGCACCCAAAATGTAATTACTCTATTAAGCAGACAGCGTGACACTACACAGACACGCTGATGGGAAGGGGTATGGAACATCAGTGGAGGGCAAACACAAATAGTCTGGCCCATATGATTGGGTCAAATAAAAAAAACCTGCTCAAGTAAAGCCCAGGGCTAACAAATTTCAGTTTGGATGGGTAAGATTTAGTTTCATTTAGTGGTCTGCTCTGCAGGGAGCATCTAACTGACCTTAAAGGCAGGTGAACAGCAGAGATGTGGGTGGATGGGCCCTGCAGGCAGAGACAACTGGTGGCTACTGGGAGCACCAAACACGAATGACCAACTGCAGCACTGTGGGTCATCTGATCTATATGCTCAGGTCCCTGTCAGCTCTGCCACCACTGGGATGGGGTCCCCTGCCTCTGGAAAATCCTGGAGAGCAGGTGGCTCAAGAGGGGAGTGCATTGTTCACTTGATATCACAAGTTTTCCAGCTGGTCCATAAAAGCTGCTCAGAGTGAAACTGGAGAGGTGATGAGTGGCTGTGGACAAACCAGAGCATTTCTCTGGCCCAGTCTGCTACCTTGCAGCCAAAGAAAAATGAACAGAATGCCCCAAAGTGCTGTTCAGCCTCCCAACCCTGTCTTCCACCAACAGGCTGAGTGCCTACCTCATCCAGAGCACGCCATGGACATCCCAGCCCCGCACAAAGTCTCCCTTGGGCAGCTCCTGGCCCAGCAGCTGCGTTAAAGGAACCAGCAAACCCTTTCATCGGCACTTGGTACCTCTTGCTGTGGTCCAAAAATGTAATAAAGGGATGAGCAGCTCCTGGCTCTCCTTGTGCTTACTGACCATCATTCTCAGCCTGGAAATCGTTGCCTTCCAGCAGCCAGCCCACGGGTGGTCCACGAGGCAGAAGTAAGGACAGCAAAGCCATGGGATACACAGAATACATGGACATGTTTTAGCAGACCGAGTACACCAAATAAATAATTCTGTACACTCTAACTTGAACATTACAGACTAATTACAATGGGTCCGACCTCATCCGACAGGACAGTCCTTAGAGCAAAGCCAGGACTCGAAAGGCAAGGCACGGAATGGGACAGTTCTCAAGACAGTCCCGTGAGGAGACCGACTGGATGAGACCAGAGTCGCTTCCAAACTGTTCCAACCCAGCACCGGAAACTGGGCAAAAATAACATCAAGTGCCGGAAGATCTCCGATCCCAAGAGCTTCCCGGGAGGTGTCTTTCCGCAGTGAAAGGCAACAGAAAAACTCACGGCATCTGGGCGTCCGCGCGGGAGCTGCCGGTCTGTAACACACCTCGCTGGGGCCGTGGGTCTGCTCCACGGATCCATTCCACATTCAGCACACAAACAGTGCAACGATCCCCGCAGCAGCAGCCAGAGCTCGCCCGTCACACACGAGGGATCTACAGCATCGCCACGCAGGGGGGACAGTGGGACAAGGGACAATTGTCACCAGGCAGAGCTCCCGCTGCCCTCGGCACACAAGGGGGGGAAGGCATGAAGCTCCATGATGCCGTTGCCACCGCACATCCCTGGTGTTCACATTTATTTCTTTGGGAAGTTTCCTGCACAGTAAGGCACAGTTGACATGCAGGCACCTGCCTCGGAGCGCTGCACTCTTAATTCAGGGTGAAAGAGGAGACTGAGTGGTCAAAAAAAGCACCAAAACCCTCCCAAGAGTGGTGAAGGCAACTTGGGGTGGGGTACACACACCGAGTGGTACAGGCACTTTGTGACATTTTCCAGGAGAAAGCTGAGTGGGTGAGAGGTCTGGACACAACCACCCTCCCTGCAAATTCTAGGGCTCACACTGGTGCCAAAGAAGCCAATGTTTGTGTTGCTTTGCATCATTTAGAAAACTAAATTAAGGCAAACAAGTGAGATTTTAATTTATCCCACCTCAAACCCTCCAAATCTTTAGTATAATTACTTAAAATAATATAGCCCCACACAGCCTAATCAGAAGCCTGTAACAGCCACACAATAGTTGCCCTATGTGGTACAAGACCGAGCTGAGCCTGCACTGCAGGTCCTCAAAGGCACCATACAGAAGCTTTTACCCTGCCCCACGACTCACCACAGCTCCTGCAAGCCAAACCCAGAGCTGCTGCCCAGCAGCCAAGTGAACCATCATTCCTATTCCAGTTTGTGCATCAGGTAAAAGTCGACTCTCTTAGTACTGCAGCCAAACACCCGGGTAGAAAACAGGATTGAGAAATGGAGCGAGGCCTATGAAATAGTGTAAATTACCAGAACAGAAAATATCTGACCTAAAAGAGGAAAGTACCCAGATTCCAAAGAAGAGTGTGAGGGTTTATCACGTCCAGAACAAACACGTGAAGCAGGCCCTACACTGCAGCTGGTTTCCACATCAGTACCAAAGCCAGGAGGTCTCAGCCCTCTTGTCTGGGCTTAAGCTCCTCAAAAGGCTCTCAAGCTTTCCTTCACGTACAGCTGTGTGCTTCCACAAACACAGAGCAGGAACCAGCAGGAGCATCTGGATGCTATCACAATTGCAGTGTTAAATAGCACAGACTTATTCAGGATCGAAGGAAGGGCATTTTCTACCCCCACTGGGTTGATGTGTTAAGATTTTTAGAAGCCTGAGTGAGAAGTAAATCAAACATGGACTGGTAACTGCTGTTTTAGGAAAATACATTACACACTTAAAAATCTGGATGCAATCTTTAGATCCCCTAATGCAATTTCTGGAAGACTTTTTCACATTCTTTTCCAATAACCCTCAACAAAAATAACAAAAATCAAGGGATCAACAGGCCACATTCTTTGAAGCTGTAATTCTCTCCCCCAAGAGAGCAGCCAAACTCCCAGGACAAAAGGATGGGATTGTTTTACACAGTACTGCTAAGTTCCAAAAGACAAATAACCCTAATTCCTTTACTCTTCCAAGAGTATCTCACCCAGAAACAGTGGGGACGCATCGAGGAGAGGGCTGTGCTTGGACAAGGACACACCACAATTTGCCACTAGGTGTCATTCCAACTCCACTTTCACTGCAGGAACCAAAGCTGGCAAAACCATCAGATTTGCACCCCAGCTAACAGAGACTACCCTCGGTGGTGGTCTGGAACAAGCAGTTGTCACTTTTGTTCTCCCGGCCCACTCAGAACCACAGGAAGGTTTCCAAAAAACACTCTGCGAGCCAAATTAAGAACGATCATTAAGAGTAAAAGAAGGACATTTAAAAAATTAAATGAAAGAGCAGAAAACAACATTTCAGAGAGATTTTAGTTTCTAAAATCCCCTAAAAAGGCACTCCTGAAAAGTGTAAACTCCTGAGACTTAAGACCAACTGAGCACTGAGCTGCTCCTCTGGAATGAAGACAGATGATCAAGGTAATTCACAGTGAAGAGCTTCTTAGAGGACAGATTGAAGGCACTCAGACTATGGCTCAGAATTACAGCACTTTGCCTGTCCCCCTCCACACCAGACCCAGCTGAAAACGTGTCCCAGTTGCAAGAATAAAAGCACCTGAGGAATTATTCTTAGGCTGGACCTTCCAACGTGGCACTCAGACCATCACAGTTTTCCAGACTGAGTGAAAGATCGATCACTGAGGACTCCAGGGTCACTTGGACAGAGCTCTGCACATCTCCCCTCTGCCCTCACATGTCTGGCTGCAAAATTCCTACAAATACTGGATTTAGAAAAAGAAGATGGAATGAGCCAAGAGTGTTAAAACTGAACGACGGAAGGAAAGCCTGTAAAGATTTTCCCAAGTTTACAGTGATTTTTCCATACAAACAGGAAAACGTTGCATTTGTGAAAAGAAATAGAGTTCTTTTTTTAGAAAACCCAAAGCTCTTTATGAGATGGCCTTGGTCCTCTTCCTGCAATCTTCAAGCAGCGGAATTGCCCGAGGACCACACACACCTCGATACCACGGAGAGGCAGGTTGCAGCTATCCAGTATTCTCGTGTGTGTGATGGATCCTCCCTTCTGCCAATTCACCCCCAGTCACAGAGCATCACCACCAAAACCTGACACTGTCAGGAACCTACACAGCAACATCCTGCTTCCCAGAACATATTCCAGCCCAGAGTAACCACAAACGATCGCTCTGAACTTTTCCTGGTGAAAAACCAGTTGTGGAAAAGATCAATGAAGCAAAAATTGTCACAGACGAGGAAATTCTTATTGTGCTTTGTGAAGGTGGAGAAACAAGCCTGGTTAGCCCAGAGCTTCATGTATCCCTCATCCCACAAGAGAAAGATGAAGGAACAGCATGGGCAGACATCTGCACGATGCCTGTGCATTTTGATGGTCTAGTGGTTAAGGTGAAGGGTCTCAATTCTAGAGGTCTTGGCTCAGTTCATCAGTTTGACCCCCTCACACACGCAAAATCCCTGTTTTATGGATAAACACGCAGGATAATCTGGGGAGGGCCATGAGAGCAGCCAGGAGGTAAAAGCAATCAGTGCCTGGAGTGATGCACCAAACATGCCAAAGACTCTTCAAGTAATGGCTCAGAACCAGTAGTGCTCCAAGGGAGCCTCCTGCCACCACCTGACCTGCAGGGCCCCCCCGGTCCAGCTGATACTGGTCTTAGAGGGGCTCCTGCTTTGGGAGAGCTGCTTGCAGTGACATGAGAGACACTGAGCTGTTCATGAAGCAAAATGTGGCAAGCTGCCTGCTTTGTCAGAAATCACATCTAGTTTATAGCTCACGGCAAGAAACTAGGGAAAACTATGTGAGGAGGTACAAGATGCTGAAAACATTTTTGTTTGCAGTCCATAGAGTTGAAAAAAAAACAATTTTGGGGAATTCTGCAGTATCTGTTAATGCTGATGGAAGAAAGACTGTGTGTGACATGGCAGGATGGCTGCCCAGAGAAAGGGCAGCCTGCAAAGGACGCAAAGTTCTCAAAATAACATGCAAAACCACACAAAAGGTTTCAAATTCACCTCTACTACACATAGTGGCTGTCCTCAAGTTTCTTCTGCTGTCTTCCCCACCACAAACTTGGGCACACCAGGCTGGTTACATGTATGTACAGCCCATCCCACCTTTGAGGTGGGAAGCACGCCCCCAGAAATTCCCCCTTTTTTTTGCCTTAGCACAGAAAACTCAAATCTTCTCCCACTAAAGCTGCTTTGCTGTTTGCTGACCAGGAGTGACTGCGGCCAGTACAGTGAGAGCTCCCTGGAGATGTGACTGACCACTTCAGCACTGCTGACACTGAAACACAGTGGCACAGGCATCAATCCTGGGAAAACGCCAAGCTCACCAGCCCCTTGAGCTTGCACTGCCTGCACCTCCAGCCCAGAGCCAAGCAAGCCCTTCCCAAGTGCACAACATGAAGCAAATTGCGTGGCTTCATGAGAGAAGTTTTAAACCCCCGCATTTTCCTTCACTGCTGATCTTGTCTCTGCTACCACGAGAAGCCAAATCCATCCTGTGCCTGTGCCATCAGCTCCACCTTGCTGGTCTAACTACTGGGAAAGATATCTCAGCAGGCTTGCACAAAGCTCAGCTCTGTAGCCCCCAGCTCCACTGAGAGTCCTTCGTAAGAGGCCCCCTCATCACCCACACAGCACAAGGACACCTGAAAGGCAGCTTTTTCCTGGTGAACTTAAGTCAGCCCTCACAGCTCCAGGGCATTTGTGCAATGTCTCCAGGGTATTGTCACTGCTGACACGCCCAGACTGGGCTTCCACTACTCAAGCCCTTACCCTGATGCTAGGGAGCCATTCGTGGCCATCCCAACAGCTCCCACCATCACTGTCCCAAAGCAGGGATGGCACTGCTGGGGCAGCACAGGCACACAAACCAGAGAGCCCTGTCAAATCTGCAGGCAGGGAGCAGCCTGGAACCACCAAAGTTCTGGTGCAGTGACATGGTTGGCAAGGCTGCGCTTACAGTGGTTACAGCCCATTTCACCTCTGGGGTGGGAAGCACATCCCTAAAAATTCTCCCGTTTTTTTCCCCTTAGCACAAAAAAACTCAACCTTCTCAATCTTTTGAAGGGTGCAAGGTGCGTAACAGGTCAGAGAGACACAACAGAGCCATAAGAAGAACAAACCCTGCACGACAGGCACTGGTCTTGCTGCAAACAGGGAAAGGACAATTCCAGGGGCAAACCCTTGATGTCATCAGGCAAGTGAGCCCTTGACGTCATCAGGAGGATGGCAGCCCTTGGGGAAAACCTCGCAGCTTCCCAGCCCTCATGGAAAACTGCTGTCTGGCATCTCTTTGGCGAGGAGCTGGTGGGCAGCACACCAGTGAGTCAGAGCTATCCACTTCTAACTGCACATGACTCATTCCAGCTTCGCTGCAAAGGCACCACGGAGTCTGACTAAACCAGCTCAAAATCTGTGTGTATATAATTTTTAAATACATATACACCCCCACACGTGTATGTGCACACATGGACGTGCATGCACAGACACACCAAGTGATTTCTTCTTTTTTCCATACGCAAGTGAGAGAAACTAAACGCTCTGGAATTAATAAATAACTATGAACAACCAAGCTCCTGGGCTACAGAAAGAGCTCTTCTCCCCACGTGGCTCCTTAATTTGTGCATTCCTTGAGGCTCTGAGCTCTGCTCCGAGCCCACAAGGACTCCCCCGTTTCCGGCGCGAGACCCCACGGCACAGCTCGCAGGGTGGGACGGCCACCACAAGGTTCCCTTTCCTCCGCACGGGGGGGACACCTCCTCATGGATCGGGGCAACGCCTGGAGGGAGGGAGGGAGGAAGCTGGCTGCTCCTCGCTGAGTGTGTGCGCACCTCCAGCGCAGAGGAGACCTCTGGCAGGGCGGCCGGCGGGTGCCAGCGCGGAGCTCAGCCCGTGTACTGCTGCTGGTAGCGCAGGTTGAGCTCCCTCAGCTCCCGCTCCCGCACGCGCCGCGACTTGTTGGATTTGGTGGAGCGGCTGGAGCGGGTGGACTGCGCCGACTTGGTGCTCTGGCAGCGGGAGGACGCCCTCTTGAGAAGGTTTTGCGAGATGGAACGGTGCAGGTTCTTCATGGAGGAGGAGGCTGCCATGCTGACCACCCACGGGTGCTTCAGGGCCTGAAGGGCCGTCATCCTGTCACTGGGGTCCACCGTGAGCAGACGGTCGATGAAATCCTTGGCCAGGTTGGACACACTGGGCCAGGGCTGAAACACAAAAGAGGTGATTGGAGTGAAACATCCCAGCACAGCTTTGGTGATTAATTAATTAATTCCTCCCATGTCTGCAAGGTGCTTTGGGGCATTCTGTCGCTTCCCTTCTCTCTTTTATCCTCAAATCTTTCAAGCTGTAACCAACAGTATCTGCCCAAGGAGAATGAGGAACAACTACTTCATGTTAGAGGAAGACGCTGAATTAGGGGAAAATATCTGCAGGTACACAGGTGCAGAGTGGATCCCTCCAGCAGCTGGGCTCAGGCACTCAGTAGCTGACCCTCTCTCCCAGTACTCCTAGATGCCACAAGCCTGCAGACACTTACACACCCATGTGCACACACTCAAGGGTCTCAGTCAAGCCCCAGACTCAACCATCTCTCCAGCAGTGGCTGGGACTTCCCTGGTGCATCTGGTCACCAGATCCTCTTGGAGTCTTGTCCTTGTCCTTAGAGACACACACACATGGACGCCTCCAGGCCCTTTCCTCCCTGTCCAGCCCCATGCTCACCAGCAGTCACACACTCGCTCACGCACCCACCCACACGCCTGTGCTTGCTCCAGTTGCTGCACCACGGCACACACAGGCTCCCACACCTGTGTTCTGCTCCAGCTGCTGGTCCTTCCTGCCTCAACGTCTCACATCACCTTCCAAAATCCTACACCTATTACCAGAAGCACAGTAACTGTACCCCGTTGAAGACCCTCCCCTGTCCAAGTGCTTTCTATCCAACAAAGCCACCACAGCAGGAGCCGGAGCCCTATCGCTCACAGAGGATGAGTTCTGACACCAGACCCACAGAGCTCTTCTGACTCTTCATCTTAAGGCACACATCTAGGGAGCAAGCACTGACCCCTGCACTGATCCTGGAACCAAAACTGGGAAGAATGTTCTGCTGTGGAACTTGGTCTCACTCCCACATGGAAATTTAGATGTTGCTACTGATCAACCCTGGAAGAGCAGCTCAGCCCAGCTGGAAACAACCCCACAAAATGTTCTAAATACATAGAAATGTTAGACGTAAGAAACTTTCAATAATGTTTACCATGGAAAGAGGAAGGAATTTGTTTTACAATATGCTAATTTAAAAGAAACAAAATAATTAATTAGTCCTATAATAAATATTCTCCCAGCACACCCAAGAATGGCCACAACAACTTATGAGTCAAACACCTACAGCCACAAATGTCAAACTGTTTCATTTCTGACAAAATACAGTATTTGCTCTAAGGTGGGAAGTGAGAACATTTCCTTCAGCATGAGGTGAGGGCTGGGCTGTGGACAAAGCTGGGAAGAAAAGTGTGACAAAATCCACTGTAGGGATAGAGAGGAGGAGGTAGCATGGCCAGCAGAAAACCTCAAGAGGTGAATGGAGTCAGGCAAGAGCAGGTTTCTGCAGTCCCTGGGTATTTTGTGGGTCTCCCCCGTCCTGAAACCACCAATACTGAATTTTTCAAGTCTGTGGAGACCACATCCCAAGCTGCATTAAGAAAATGCCTGAGCAGATTCCTGCAATGAAGATTTCGATACAAAAATGGTGACATTTGTGTAACTGAGTGGACCCACCCAAGTCTAGTTAAAAAGCAAAAGTCTGCTATCCTGTGTCTCTCATTCTTCTCTTCATTGAGTGAGGAAGAAAAGCACCCACCTATTTTAAATTTCAGGGTTCACTGACTGTACAGCCAGAAATAATGCCCTTTTCTTGTGCAAAAGGTCTAAAAAAGGTATGTCCTGATTTTTTTGAGGTTTGTAATTCATTGCTACAGAAAGCAATTTTCTTTTCAAAAGACTCAAAGGCACCAGCAAGAGAGCAGATCCCCGGGAGGATTTTTTAATGAAAAGGAGGATGGTGTAAGAGTTCCAGCACTGCTCCCAGCCCACGGCCTGTCAGTGCATGGCCAGGAAAGGTGAACTCGAGCTTTGGCTGAGGAACTGGCTGTGAGGGGGATCAGGGTACCACAGTCTTATTTTACAAGGACTAAAACAGTCTGGCTTACTCAGCTGAAGTGGGATACAGGATCGCTGCCAGCAACTATGCAAGAGAAGAGACTGAAAATGATATGAACTAGTTGATATAGAGAAAATACTGCTACATGAATAAAAACCTATAAATGTTCCCGAACATATTCAGAATAGGAATGGAAATGCTCAGTGCTCAGGGAGGAAGCCCAGCCTTCTCCTATGGGTCAGACACCACTTCAGTGCTTGAAACTAAGTCAAAATCCGCTCCAGTCTACATTTCACAACTAAATCCATTAACAAAAAAAACCCTCTTAACATTCAAGCTTTTCTGTCACAGAATCATTAAGGTTGGAAAACACCTTGAAGATCATCAAGTCCAACCATTAACCCAGCACTGCTGTGTTCACCACTAAACCCTGTCCCCAGATGTCACATCCACAGGCCTTTTGAACACTTCCAGGGATGGTACTTCCACCACTGCCCCGGGCAGCCTGTTCCAGGGCCTGACCACGCCTTCAGTGAAGACTTTTTCCTAATAGCCAATCTAAACCTCCCTTAGCACAACTTGAGGCCATTTCCTCTTCCCCTGTCTACTGCTTTATAAACAATATAATATAATATACAAATAAAATTAGTTTGTCATAACCCACCTTAAATGACTTTTTCTTAGCTGATGAAATGTACCTTGGCAATGAATGCTAAGAAAAAAACAGGTGCTTGTCAGAACAGAACAGGGACAATTTTTGATCAGAGACGCATGAAAGTGTTTGTTTACAAAGAAGGTAAATGAAATAGCAAAAATCCTTTTCAAATTTATCAGGAAAACCACAATAAAGGTTCAATTGTAACTGAACACACTAGTCTGTTTTGCAGAATGATGGACCACCGAGGAGCTCAGCCCAAAAAGCTGAATCTGCCCTGCCACGGGGGGATACAAATCACATTGCAAGCCTAAAGATTTCCTATGGACTTTGGATAAGGTACTTTGTTTGTTAAATAACAGCAAGGGGAATCAACTTGCAGGATTTAATCTTCATTGGCATAATCTCAGCTAATCCCAGGTGGTACCATATGTCAACGGGCAACACATCACCTTCCCTTCACACTCGGGATCTCCAGCTACAGACCTCTGGGTTCTCTCTTCCACTGATGGACAGATCCAAATGAAACCCAGACAACAAGAGGTTTTGCCTCCGCTTTCCTAAGCTTGCCTTAAAAAGCTTTTAAAGACCCATTTTCTGTAGCTTTTTTAATGACTCACTTTCAGCTATTCATTCAGTTAAAATCACAAACTCATCACTACCTGGCTACACTCCATCAACCCCCAATTCCTTCTTTCCTTCTCCTCCTCCCAGCAGCCAGAGCTCACCCCATTCTGTTTCCTTCACAGAGGACTCATTTTCTACTTCCAAACAATTCTAATGGGACATCCAAGCTGATGCTACATCTATTAAATTTACCAACTTTAACTCAAAAGGAAGGTAAATGCAGGTGACAATTTGCTCTCTGTGCAGTAACTTTTTAAGAACTCTTCACTACCATCTTCATTTCTGTTACCACAATTGAAATCACTTAAGATACCCTGAAAGAGCTTTTGTCCCCCTCAGATGGAGAAAACACATTCACACAACTCCAACCTCACAGTTTTTCCTGGATATTTCCTCCCCTTTTACCCTTAAGCCTTTTACCTTTCTGAATACGGTCCCTCACAGAAATACAATCATGCCAGCACCTTCATCCTCTCTTTTTTACCTAAGTCCAAAGAGATGCAAGAGATGCTCAAATGAAAAGTACCTAAGAACTGGCACGACAGTACTTGGAAATACATCTTCAGGACATGCGGGAGAGCATTATTTCCTCTTGCAGGTGTAAGTAACTGCACAAACCTGGAATTTGAAGCAACCCAGGAGCTATTGTGCTGTCCAGATGCATTCAAACTTCAGTCAAATGAGATTCTGGAAAGTGAAATGAGCCTCTGAACACCAGGAACAATATTGCTTCAATCTTTTCAAGTCTTATTTAAAGATGGCAAACGTGATGATTTGGAATTTGAAGAAATCTGTGAAGTCTGAGGAGCTAGGAACTGTAATACATAACCAGCCTAAACCTTGAGAGACCCGTCCCATTTAATGAATCCTAAGGAAGAATAAACTCCAAACAAAAGAACATTGGATTTCTCATTATTCCAATTACTCTAGTTTCACCACAATTGTTGAATATGGAGTACCTGCAATTAGATTTTTCTTCTGGTCAGCAAACACAAATCAGTTTATTGATCTGTTTACACAGCTGGAGGTTTCATTTGCTGCATCACATGCATCTTTTTTATTTCACTGAAGCTTCTTCTTTAGTAATATGTAAGGCTACATTCTACCAATGCAATTTGCAATCCCAGCCCCTAGAGAAATGCATCCACTCTCCAGAAAACTTGCATCAGTTGACAAAACAGCAGTTTTAGCTTAACAAAATCCCATTAACCCTCCAAATTAATACTGCAAGGCAGCAGCAGGGGGTTGTGTAGGAGCTGAGGGAGGTTGACACTGGTGTGTTTGGGAAGGACGAGTGCAGGACGTGAAGTGTGCTCACATGACAGGACTGAAGCAATCCAGAGGAGATTCTGTCCATCTGCTTATCCTGAGAGACAGAGAATGGCTTGGAAGGAAAACGCTCCCATCCAGTGGCCATGAAACACTGGATCAGCTAAACCCTATCAGATAGCCTTGCCTTTAATCTCAGTGCTGCAATGACAAATCCTGCTCTTTTGTGGTACAAAAATGCCACAACAATGCCACAAAAATGAAGAGAAGTCACCAATACTTGCACTTCTGTTCCTCTAGAAAATAATTTCAAATATGATGCAGTTTGAGTACAACTTCTGCTCCCTTTGTAAGACTGTGTTCCTTCAGAAGGAAAAAGTTCTGGTGCCTTTCTGCAGAGAAGCACAGCATGGTTTGGGTTGACAGGAACCTTAAAGATCATCTAGGCCAAATCTCCTGCCATGGACAGGGACACCGTGTGCTATCCCAGGTTGTTCCAAGCCCCGTCCAACCTGGCCTGAACACTTGCAGGGATGGGGCAGCCACAGCTTCACTGGGCAACCTCTGCCAAGGCCTCACCACCCGCACATACCTTAAAAAAAGGTGGAATAGCCATATCTTGAGCTGAACGTCAGCAGTACCAGCTAAATGACAACAGAGACCTCCCACAGGTGACCAGCTTTTCTAACAGCTGCAATCATGTCCTCTGATACCTGTCTGGGATACCTGGTGCAGTGTCCAGTTCAAACACCTCACTTCTCACAAGATGATCCCTGGGTACAGACTCGTTTAACACTGGAGACGATTGACCTCATGCTGGAGGGAGGACTGAACATCCTCTGGAAAGTGATGTCTGTAACTCTAGAATTTAGCACAGTGACTAAAGACATGATCCAGCAGAATTTAAAAGGGGGGGGGAAAAAAGGGGGGGAGAGCAGAAGAGCTGCACAAAGCTGCAGAGGGATCTTCTGGTTAGTTGTATGCAAATAAAAGGAACAATCATCTGACTTCAAGCTCTGCTTTTAGTCTCGACAGTACCCATTGAAGGAAGGACACATACTGATTTCCTGACTCCTACCTCAGTTACATGCTGTTTTCAAGAGAAGAAAGACAATGCTTATGAGGAAGGTGAGGGAAAGGCCTGGATCTCCCTTGCCAGTCAGTTTTTACAAAAACATGAAGCACAAAGCATGTTATCACAGCTGCAAAAGATGGCTCTTAGGCCAAAAATTCTGTATCCCATCCCACTGATTCCTAGAATGAGTCTGACTGAGCACTGCAGAAGCCTAAAAGCACTAAAGAGACTTAGGAGCCCTATAGCAGCACACAGGTTCCTGCAAGCTTCTTCTACAGAAAACCATCTGATGTCTACTTTGAAGTTTCACAAGATAAAATAGATTTATTGGGAATAAGCCTGCCCCAACAAATAGACTGGGTTTAATGCATCCACTTGGTTAGAAGGAACTGCCTTCACATCATGCCCTTATCACCATTAGCAGCAATGCTCCATACCACAGGAGATGAACACATTTCTGTTGTCATTCCCATTTGATGCTGCACTCTCCATCGTGCCAGCACATACAGTTTGGTTTGTGCAAAGTGAGCCAAATCAGGGAGTTTCTGTAAATTTTTCAGCTGGGGTTTTCAGCCCAGCCATTCCTTGGCATGACTCACCAGATGGCTGCAGAAGTAGCTACATCAACCCAGGAGAGCGACTGAAACAGAGTCCAAAATTAGCAGCACTTCAACCAAGTATGAAACCCATCCACAGCCTGTCTTACAGCCTCAATGACAATGGGAGAAACTACCATGGTGGAGAGTGTGGCTCTGGTCCCTCAGGAATGCCAGCTGCTGCTTCTGAGGGTGCACCAGCATTCCCTACAAAAGCATCTCCTGGACTTCTAAGCTGCATAAAACACAGGGCACATCACCCATCTGCAATTCCAGCCCTGCTAGATAACAAACTCAGGGGAAAGCGGCCTCCTTTACAATGCCTTAAAGAGCTCTCAAGTGTGTTATGTTTTATTCAGACTCAGGCTCCGAGCCTGGAGGAGGAGGAGGAGGAGAAGAAAGAGATCCTCCTCTGAGTGTCACTTAGGCTGGGTGATTGCGTGCAGCGCTCTGCTCTGTGTGATTAAACCCCTCCACCACCCCTGCGTGTTATTCACATCAGCATAAAAGCTATTGAGGCGCTGGCCACGCCGGCATGTGGGGAACAAACAACGTGTTGTTCTCTGGTTTGAACAACCAACCCACCTCTCTCCCCTGCAGCTGATGTGAGCATGGACCTGGCGAGCGCTGCAGAGAGCTCCCAACACGTGTCGGAAACAAACCCCTGACCTGGGTGATGGCTGTGAGTCTCCTCACCCAATAGCTGGACCAAGGCAGGGCTGGGAGCCAACGTTCCGGAGGCAGAGCAGCTTTCTTTTGATCTGCTGATCAAAATGAGCAGATTTTGGATACCAGAGCAGAGCCCCTGAATTTTACTCTGCCTGCCATGGGAGCTGCTGTAAAGGGGCCACCAAAGCCTGCACTGCAAACAAGTTAACAACTTAAACTTACTTTCTTTTCATAAAAAAGACTCAATCTAACACATATGCATGGTGCTGAAGGCAGGGCACATCTCTCTAGCTTGTATCATTTTTCAGAATATCTGCAACTTAAAATTCTGATCGTTTTGGTGGCAGACAAGTGACACACTTAGTTTTGAGAAGGAAATTAACTGGACCTGATGCTCTAAGAGGTATTTTCCAGCCTTAATGATTCAAAGAAGGTCCCCAAGAACTCTCTTCATTGCATTACCCATTCATACATGATGCAGCAGTTTTGTCTAATTTAGGAGATTCCCACATGACATCGGAAAACAGAAAGTGTCATCTCCAAAGGAGCAGGTTGGGGACAGCAACGGTGACACATGACGTGGCAAACCAGCCTAGGGCTGTGCTGGGGCTCCAGTAACACCAGGCTCGCACTGTCCTGGGCATCGTTCAGCCCCCAAACAATTCAAACGAGGTGATCAAAACCAACTGGTTCAAAAGAGCTGGAACAAAAAGTTTCCAAAGAAAAGATGAAATGTGCTAAAGTCTGCACAGGGCAGATTCCCAAGCATTCAGCATTAATTTGTTGATGTGGGGAGGAGGAATAAGGGAAGGATGAAAGAGGAAAATACAACAGCCCTTTAATAATCCAGAGCATTATAAGTATGCGCAGCCATCTGGTGCGGTGAACTTCCATAACCCAGCTTTTCGAATGGAAATAGCCAGCCCATTTTCCCTGTACAGGCACTGAGTATTCAGCTGGAATCATGCACTAAAATTACAGCAGCTACAAAAATAATAAACACAAAGCTTTTCTCTCCAGCCAGGGGCAGCTCTTCTAAGTGCAATGCTTAGGGAATAGCTGTTAAAATGGGGTAATACCACATTTCAGCTTGGATCGCTTTACGTCTCTTAAAAATGTGTCAGCAAGTTACAGCCGCACACAGGGGACTTTAACCACTACCCTGACTGAGAAATTGTCCTTTGAGGAAGATCAGGGTTAAGAGACCTGGACTTGGAAGGATGAAGGTGAAAAGATGAGATCACCAAGTATACAGTGCTGGAGATTGCCATGAAAACAGGAAGAGTCAGAAATTTGCAAAGGTACTGCTATAGCACCAGCTCCCAGCAGAATTTGCAGTAACTAAACCAGAAAATACCTTTCCCAGTCTGTTCCTAACATACAGGTATCCTGACATCTTCAGTGCTTTTATTCTCAAAAAAATCAAATTTGAGCTGAATGATGTTCCCTCACTCTGAACTATTACCTTAAGAGAGTATTGGCTGTGAACTGGAGCTGAAGTCAATATGTGTTTCTACGTACAAATTCAGAGTAAGAGCTTAATTAAGAAATGGTGGTTCCTGACAGGGAGGGAAGATCTTCCCCAGGGAGGAAGAATATCTTTCATCACGTTGATTAGTGCAGTGGTGGGGGGATGAACAGATAAGCTTACAACCTCCCACGTACACACAACCCCCTCCTGCAAGCTCCAAGCTGTCAGTGCACAAGCCCTGAGTGCTTACGAGGGAATGAACAAGGGGGAGTAAATCCTAAGACAGTCTTAGCTGCCAGTCCAACCCTGCCCTGCTCCCTGGCTCGCACCAGCTCTCCCTCTGCTGCTCTGGACAGCTCCTTTAACCTCCTCAAGCCCAAACATAACACACAGATGAATGACGGAATCATAAAATATCCTGAGCTGGAAGGGACCCACAAGGATCAAGATGAGGAGCTGTGCTCCAAACACCAGCAATGTCCAAGCCCCAGCTGCCCCACTGTCTGGCTTGACTCTCCTTTCTCCCTTATAGTCACTCTTTCAGTTTTAACCAGAATCCAACCCTGGCATGGTTTCAGAGGAGGTGAACTGATGCCTCTTTCATCTGAAAGCCCAGGTTTAGTGCTTCCCAAGCTAGACGAGTGTGGCCCAATGCCACTCCTGGTTTTCTCTCAGAAAGCACTGTTTTGGGTTGGCAAGGTGGATAAAACCCATTTGAAAGTACACAAAACATCAGGAGACTCTCTAAGTAGGCTTGCTTGATTTACCACAATTCAGTCCTGGGTCACTGGTTTATAATTGTCTTTCCTGGAACTACCTGGGACATTTTTGTTAGAATTCAGAGCAGGATAACTGTTCTGGATCCCATTCCAATACACTTCTCTGTATTTTCTTCTCCAATTTCTTTCAGCATCCCAACTATTCAGTGATGGAGACAGAGATCCTGCTAAAAAACAAAGTATGTCATTGACACTGCAACCAACTGCACATACACAAGGAGGAAAAAGGACAAATCAAAAACTCCTAACTTAACACATTCCTAATTCTGCAGCTATAATATTATACCAACGTGATCTTTTTCCCTGTTAAAATCCTACCCTTTTCTTACCTACATTGTTGGAGTATTTTTATTTCCAAAAGAAGATTAAAACATTTCAGTTTGCTATGTGGAATCATACTGCTGTTGAGCCTGGCCATTCCCAGGTTCAAAAACACTGTGGAGAAGATGCAGGTGAGAGCTGCCAACATAGCCAGGGGTCCTGGACACACGGCCTTCTAGAAGGAGTGAAAGGGTGTTCAGCCTGACAAAGCCAAGTCTAAGGGCAATCTAATAGCATATTACATTTATTTAAAAATAGTTACAAGGATAACAGAGCCACACAGCAGGTCCAAACAAGGGGCAACAGGGAGAAGCTGAGCCTTGGAAGGTCTGTATCAGGAAATACCAGGGGAAGGGTGGTGCAGCCCTGGAAAAGGTCACTGGGGAGGTGGAGGATCTTCATCCCTGAAGCCCTTCAAGACTCAGGAAGACAAACTCACAGCCAACATGACCTAGTGCTGGCAACACTGCTGTCTCAAGCTGAAAGGGATTAGAGATCTCCAAAGGTCTCTTGTAACCAAGGTTTCTATGACTCAAGTGCTTCTCCTCCCTGCCCCCAGTCAGCACTGTCATATCCCATCCACAGCAGCAGCACATCCCCATTTCCAACATATATCCCTGCCCAGGCTCCATCCCACATGCTTAACAGGGTCAAGTGTGCCATCAAGGCTTCAGAAATAAACATGTGCTGATCAGCTCTGGGTAAATTTGGACTGATATTCAATTACCTTTCCTGCAGGAAGGATGTGCTTTAGTTTTCTCTCCTACTGAGCCACTGACTTCAAAAAATTCATGGCAACTTTGAGTCCTTCACACTGCTCAAACTGGGTTGACACCAACCTTAGAATTTAAATAGTTAATTCCAGAAGACTGAAAGATAGACAGGACAGTTCTATGAACTTTACTTCCTTGGGAAATCGGGGCGAAGGCAGGGCTGCAACAAACACCCAAGGATCATCCAGTCCATCCTACAGTCCCCCAAGGATTCACCACAGATTCATCACTCCTGGCAGATGACTGCCTCACTTGCTCTGCAAGACAGCTTCAGAAATCCTCCGGGTAAACGTTTTTTAGGAGCTGGAGACACCAGTTTGTTAAAAGTTCAGTGTGAATCTTTCTAAGTGCCATTTAAGGCTCTTGTTTGACATAATCTGGAAAAGAGATTATTCCTTTTCCTCTTTGAAGCAGCCTTTTACATATTTGCAAACTGCTATGACAACAGGTTCTCTAGGCCAAACAGCCAAAAATGTTTTAGTCTTCCGGAGGCTGTGGTTTTTTGACTCACAATTGTTTTTGTTGACCTTCTGTCAAGTCTCTCCACTTGGCCTGTGGTGTTTTTGAAGTCTGCTGCCCAGAAGTGTCAGAGCTTCAGCTTGGCATCTGCAGCAGCCACTAAACACAGCAGGATCACACCACATGCTGCCTTTCTGTTCATACACACCAGTGCATTCACCTTTTCCCACAAGTATGATACTGCTCTCACATACTAGTTTGTGATCCACAGACAGATCCTTTTCTGAGAAGCCAACACCTCCTAATTTTCTGTTCTTCACCAATTTTTGTACACTAACTTACTCTTATTTAAATAAACAACCTACACCTGCTTCTGAATTGCTCAAATTTGATAGGGCTATCTGGAACTCAATGCCCTTTGCAGCCTTTCCAATTCAATGCCATCTGCAAATATAATGAACATACCTGCACCTCCCTAAACTGGGTTGGTCAATAAACCCCTGAATAGTTCTGGACCTTTGGCCATTTCTAGAGAACCACCATCACTACATGTTCCACTTCGTTGATGAGCCACCAGTAAGTAAATGCCACTTTTAACACAACAGGTTCAGGGAAATACACGATTTGGTCCCCACACTCTCCGTGGACACAGATCCAAAAAGGGAGTTTTCAGAGACCATGGAACACTTCCATGAAATAGCTGAAGATCTCTTCAATGTCAGATCCATCCTTGCCAAGCTCCAGCGCTAAACACTGGAGGTATGGGAACTCCTATAACTTCGGAAGAGGACTTTGCCATGAAATTATTTTACATTCTCAACCAAGTGTCAAGTTTTCCTTAATTTGCAATATCAGCCTCTTGAGCAAAACAGTAGCTGAAGAATGCCACCGAGAATTCCTGAAGCTTGTAAAGCTAAAAGCAAATGAAAAAAACCATGAAGGACTAAGTGTAAGAAAGAGGTAAGAAACTGTAACCCAGGCACTCCTATCAGCACTGATAAAACAGTGTATAAAGTCTTCTGAATCATCCCAGCTGTAATGAGAAACCTTGCTCACATCTGAGCTACATAATCATTCTCAAAATGATCAGACTATTAAAAAGTCCCTTAGAAATTACTCTTCACAGACAAAGGAAGGAAACACAACAGACAAAGGCAGGAAACACACAAATACTTTTATCAGAAAGCTCAATTCCACCTTTTGTGAGACATAAAATCAGACTCTTTGGTTAATCACATGGAGTGCCTGAAGCACTGGTGCACTGGATGTGTAGGGAGTACCAAGAGTATGGAAGTTCATGAGCTGTAGACACACAGCCAGGCACAGATCCACACCAGCACTTCGGGGAGCCCTGCAGGAACAGCAGGTATCTCTTAACAGCCACGTCCAGAACATTCTGCCTCTCCTTGACTTGTGTGGACGGCTCTCATGTCACCAATCAACACTAATCTGGTGCATTAGTAAAAGCTCAGTTTTCAGGAAAATCTATAAAAACATCCATTTAAAATAACAAAGGTATTGGAAAACATGCCTGTTTTTTCTACCTTGTCATTCACTCAGGGCAGCAGGGGGGCAAAGCAGGGGGTGGTGAGAGCAGAGAGAGAGAGGAGAAGCAGCTCACACTCCAAACCAGGGAACTCGGCTGCACCACCACCAGTACGAGCCACCCCTTCCAGCTCCAAACAACTCACCCAGTTCCCTCTGCTTACAGCCTCAACACTGCAATTGCAGTCTTGTCAGATTTAGGGATTTCAGGGATTAGGTAAAGAGACTGCCAAGAAGACCTCTGGGCTTAGGAAGCACCTTTTTAGCCCTCCAGCTCAACATGAACAGAAATTCCTCAAAACAGTTTTTGCAGCTGAAAAGAGATTTCAGCTACATGATACTAAAACCTTGACTTCCTACCTATGCCAAGCATGCTGCTTAATGCCTCCTCCTCCATCACATCCCAGGGCGGGAGCACACTGCAAATGCTAGGGAAGTCCCAAATTCCGGTCAGAGGAAATCTGAAACATCTTTCAACGCCAGATTGTTCCAAATATATCAGGTTCAATTGCCTCTCTCTAAGGCAGGGTCAATTACAGGCCACAAAGTGATTTGCAGCAAGGTACACGTTCACAGCCCTTCCCCACAGAGCTCCGTTTTGATTAAACAAAAGTGGCTTTTAACCTGCAGCAGGGGCAGCAGCTGGAACTACAGCCAGGTGCCAGCTCTGCAAAACCTCAAAGCCTCAGCCTGGGGCTCAGAACAGAGTTAGGAAGATGCTGTAATTTTCTCCGGAGTGCAACACTTTTACAGCTCCACCCTGAAACCTCACTTTAAAAACATTTTATAGGTGCCAGCCAGTGCTCCCTGTGCCCCTAGAGTTGCAATGGTGTCCTAGTGTTGTACTTCCATACAACCATCTGGGGCCTCAGCTCCTCGGTAGAGCAGTCCAGCAAATCCAGCTGAAGCAGTGCAAGATGTTACCCCAATTCACTTCACCCCACAACTTGTGATACAATTCCCAAGTGTGCCACAGCAATGAGAGAACCAGATGGGTGCTCACACCCTGCTCAAGGGCTGCACCTGGCTCAAGCCCACCTCCAGGAGCAGCTGAACTCCCGACACACACTTCAACCCCACGGTAACCATTTCCAAGGAAGGCGAAAAGGGGGCAGCTGCTCTATTTAGGGACAGGTTTCCTGCAGGTTGCAGCTCTTCCCACTGCAGAATTAACACATATCCTCACTCTGAACCTTGGTCCTAAGTCAGTGTGTGTGCAGTAGCACATCTTGCCTCAAAATACACCTTCACTAAGGTATCAGAAAAACAACACATCTGAGCCACAGCTGGAAAACCAAGGATTCAATCAGCCAAAGGTAAAAGAGAAAATGGCCTAGGCTATTTTTAGGCAAATGTAAAGGAGTCAAAGACACCAGTGGTAGCTGATAGATGAAATCCTTTCTGTTAATAATGTGTATTCTGTACATAGGCAGCTTAATATTCTTTTTTACCCTACCAGTGTCCCTTTATCCTTACATCCCTAATTCTGCAGAAATACTATTCCACCATTAACAGGATTTTATAGGGCCCACAGATGAAGGAATGAAAATATATGTCAAATCACAGCACTACTGTAAATCCTTTCCCCTCAGATGTGGCTCTTGCCTTCCATCCTTTTATTATGTACCATACACTGTGCACCATTTCCCCAAACCCAATCTTTCATCCCAAAAATCTTAACCAAAACACTCAGCTGCTGCCCCTTGCTCTGCCTTGAACCTGTAGCTACTACTGGTATGGACAGTCCTAAGGAAAAACGGCTGTGAATGAAATCACTGAGAAAAAACCCACATTCCTCTTCCCCATGGAGATGCCTTCCCTGCTTGCTTTGTTTCTACGGGCTTTGAAGCTTAGACAGAGCTTCCACCCTGTCCTGATGACATGCAAAATTCTGTGAAATATAAACTGTTAACACTGAGCGTTGCAGACTGCAGCAGTATGAAAATGGCAGATGTAGGCAAAGAAAGATCATCCCTCTCCTTGCTTCCCCTGCCCTAGCACTTGGGGTTCCCCTCACTTCTGTGTTACAACATACGCTGAAGTACACAGTAAAAAGGCAAAAGGAGTGATTTTGAAAAAGGTCCTTGTGACACCAATTCCATTGGAGGAAACAACCTTCAAAAAGAACCTTAAGACACAGCCAGAGTGAGAGATAATTGCTTTTCAAATGCGAACATTGGTTTCAAAGCCCTTTCACTGGGAAAGGTGTTTCTTTACCCTTAAATAAAGTGTTTACCAATGCAGCATGCTGAGTTTTTGCAGGAGCATGGTCACTGATACATGCAGGAGGATGGAGGATTTTCCAGGTTTTAATTGCGGTTATCATGTTTCCGAAGATGTCCCTTCCTGCAGCAGGAGAGATCTGGACAAACACTTCAGCTCTTGGAGATGGAGCAACACAAACACACCTATCCTCACACCCACTGAGCTGGGCTTAAAAGAAAAGAAAGAGCAGAAGCCAAGAGAAGTCCATTTATTGGGCTGGCCTCGGTGTTCTGTGCCTGGCTTGGAGAGGAGCTTTCATCCTGTTCAAGTGCTCCAGCTCTTCAAAGGAGAGCAGAGTGCCCTTTTCAGCAGAGCCCTGCAACTGCAGCTCGCCAACACTCTCGTTGTTCTACTTCAAAATCACCGCTTTCACACAGCCATGTGAAATGCAAAAGCACATTCCTCTGTAAATTGATGGGTTTTTACTTTTTCCAGGCAAAGGGCTCAACAGTTTATATAAAAAACAATTCTTCCCTACACAGGGAAAAAAGCCAGCTCTAGTTTTTAGGAAAAAAAATGCCTGCATCAGTCTAAGAACAGGACTATTGTAAAACACTTCTACCATCTAATGTGGCTCACAGGAAAAAACAGCAGCTTCTCTAAGTAAAAAGCTCTTTCTTCCCCCAAGAAGGCTAAAACGTGGTCCCAGAGACTTGTACGCTCATGCCAATAAGTACTGCAAATGTGTTTCAAAACCTTGCCTTCAGCTGCCCCGTCCCTGTTTTCCTTGTGACACTGTATTCAACAGCTTGGGCCACTCAAACTCCAGGGAAAAGAATGGAAAATTGGCCACCCTGCTGCTTTGAAATCTCTCCTCTCTTCTGGCACAGACATCACAGGCAAAGGTGATGACTGTCCCACAAAAGCATCTAATAGGTCTAAAGACCAGCTTGGCACAGCCATGGAGGGCAACACCACGTGTCAGTGTGGCCTTCTGGGGACCCCACAAGCGAGGGGTCCTGCTGCATCCAGACCCTCCCAGGCACTGAGCCAGTGGAGAACTTCCAGAAGAATGGTTTTGCACTGAGCTCCTCTTAGAGCAAAGAGCAGCTCAACTCTTTGCAAAAAGGTAAATCTTCAACAAAGGGAGGCACCTACCAGCTTTTCTGGCCTCTTGTACATACATGACTTTATCTCCTGCATTAAAAAATATATATAGGACCTAGGGAGCATCAGAGGGCAGTGGTGCTTCTCTGCTCCTGGCTACATTTTAAACTTGCTTTGAATGTTTTCCCAAAGACATACTCCAACCCAAATACAGGGAAGCCAGTCTGCCTTACTGCCCATCTTAAACAGGAGATATACTATGAGGAGATCACCAGAGACAGAATTTTCCCTCTTTCAGGGCAGTTGCTACCCTTTAACCAATTTAATTAGCACATAACATATTACACGAAACTTGATGATATATAACATTAAAGGTATGAACTGCAGGAAAAAACATGGACTCATTTTTGGGGCAAACTAAGTCTAAAATAGGAAATAAAGCTAATAGGGTATGAAATACTTGATTTTTTTCTACCTGGTGTATTTTGATAAAGTGGTTGTACTTTTATCATCAAAACAATAAAGGACTGATTTTTTTTTTAATTGCATAGGCATCTGTAATTCCTTTTAAGTGACCAAAAGTACAAACATGCAGGAATCACTCCAGGACTGGCAGCCAGCCAAACCTGCCACAGCATCAATGCAAAACTTACTGCATTGCAAAACTTACGTACAAAGCCTCATCCAAAGTTTCAGAATGTTTGTCCTACACTGACTGAATTTTCCTGAAAGTGATAAGGATTATGGAGAGATCTTCTCTGATATGCAAGTATAAGTTTTTTCCTCTCCTATAAGAGACCATTTTCCACAGTAAAATACAAGTGTGCAGAATACAAAGTTGAGTTGCCACTATACATTTCTATCTGCAACTTTTAGGGGAAGGAGGTTACCAAGAATAATTACAGTTTCTTTTTGATGCCTGTGCCTTTTTTAGATTAAGTCTGTCATTTGATAGGAAATCCAACCACAGTCATCATAATTCATAATACAATGACTGCTCAGTCCCTCTGGGGCGGGATGGGCGATTCAGCAACCAGCTCCCAACTGAGTCAGCAGCAGTCTGGGTTCAAGCTCTACCATATTCTCTCTCAAAACGTTGAATAAATGCAGGAAATTCATATTAAAATTTGACAAGCCTGTCACCTGTCTCCTCCACTATGTGTCACAAGGGATTTGAGGGATTACAAGTCCTCCACAGTCTTTTAACCAGCCCCCACAATGAGGACAATTAAAAGGATGCTTTGGAAACGCTCTGCAGACGTGCTTGGGTAAGGACTCATGCTGTAAGCACGCATCAGCTGCCTTGGAATGGCTTTATTTTTATCTTGCTTTCTGCCAGGTAGCACAGGTAGTTTGTTTGCTAATGCACTGCCTGCACTCTCCGTGCTTCCTCCTTCTGCTATCAGCTGCAGGCAGGAAAAACTGCTTGGGGAGAAAGTGGTTTGTCTTTTTACTCACACAGACTGAGTTCGTTGTTATGGAAACATCATTCATGCTACTCATCCAGAGTAACTTGGTTTTCCTGTAACTGAGGGCATTCTTCCAGCCTGAATCTATCCATACAGGATCTGCAGAGTTTACTCAACACCTGCATTTAACTTGGTGCTTTAAACTCCAAGTTAGGGCAGAAGATCATTAAGATTCTGAATGTCAGAGGAGAGAAAAGTAGAAATGCGATGCACATACAATTAGCAAGTTAGGCCTCTCCTTTGGCTCAAAAATTTGTGGCTTAGGGACCTCTTTATCCACATCTGGCACTTTCTAGTGTCATTCTCTCCATCAGTGCGTCTTCCATGAATTCATCCAGTTGCTCTTCAAACTCAGGCAAACTTCCAAGGTCCACAGCCCTCATTTTCATCCTCTGAAGAAGCCTGTATCATCACAGACTGTGCAGGTTTGTTAGGGAACTTCCTCCTGCTGGCTTTTAGGCAGAAGAGAACAAATCCTTCAAACTTCAGTTTTTGTCCTTCCCTATGGAACTGACCATGTATTTAACATTTGTGACATTTGTGCTCATCAGCAAACTGCTGATCCATGCAAAGGCCACTATCACAATACAGCTGCAAAGTTCCTTCAAGAGATTTTGGTGAGGATTTTTATCAAAACCACTGGAAAATCTAAGTCACACAAAACCAGATTGTCTCTCCACAGGCTGCTAAGTCCCTTGCAGAGCTCCTACAGACTTGCAATGCCCAACTTCCTTCATATATCAAGCATGTCTCTCCTAACAGCCCATTTATCAACACATCCACTTGTACCACTATTTAGAACAAGCTTTTTTGGTTATTTGATTAAGACACATTCCCACAGCAGCACACACCGACCTCACCTGCTGTGAGCACACCACAAAAAGCTGATTCTGTTCTGTGAATAGGAGAACAGCCCATAAGAGAAATGATTTTCCCAGATGAGATATCAAAACCAGAACAATCCATACACCTTAGCTAAGTTTCCCAATTTAACCATAGCATACATTATCTTCCACTTCTTCCAGCAATTTTCCCAGGTGTGTAGAGCAACATAAAAGTACTGGTATTCAACAGAAGGAGAAGCTTTGAAACAGAACCAGAGCAAGCCAGTCCTAGCAGGATAATGACGGTCCAATCTTGAATTCTGCACTTTCAAATTCAAAGGATACTAAGAATGGAATTCCAGCTTTATTCCTCGGTCAACTTTTTAAGCTAAAAAGAGATCCCAGAAATCAGTTTTAACTCCAAGATTTCAATTAGAAATTAAATTTAAAATATGTCCAAACCTTCTTTTTAGTAAGTTCTAACAAAACAAGTGAAAAAGAATGATTTTGCAGCAGGCTACATCCAAAGCAGTGTCAATAGCCCACCCAACCCTTACTTAGGGTGCTCAGGAAAAGAAGCACACCACGTTACAAAGCCAGCTGTCCTTCCTTCCTCATCCTAGCTATTACTCAAAGTAGTTCAAAAAGTACAGAAGGAGGTACAAGAGATAATCAGAGCAGTGATGTCAGCAGTACCTGAATAACCTATTGTGGGAGACCTCTCCTACTGATCTGCTAATGGCCTCTTCAAACAGACCTCACACTCCAGGAGCAGGAGCCGGGGTAAGAGGGTCCCAGTCAGAAAGCAATTACATTAGCTGGACTTGGGATCACTTGTTTTTCCAAGAAAATGGAGCTGCTTCTCAGGTCAGCGCGCACCTTGGCTTTTGTTCCTCTCTCAATACAGCTTTGTCCTCTGTGACCAGGAGCTGGGGCCAGACCTTTCAAAGAGCAGGACTCTGCACCGGGACTCAGGGCCTGCTGCTGCCTGCCGCGGTACAGCTTGGAGACAGCTCCCTCCTTCCCCACTGGAACTTGGCTGAGCCACACAGCTCAAGCTGTCAGCTCTGGGCACTGTAGCTCACAGGCTTCTTTCAACATTTTCTCTTCTGTTTCAGATCCTCAACTTTCAGATTACAGAGAAGAAAAGCAGTTGTTCCCATGAAACCTCTGCTTCTGCATCTATCCAAGACAGATGCTTTCGGCAATGCATTTGAGTATTCTGCCCACTCCTGCTCCAAAGAAACCAGGACTCAGAGCTCCTGCCATTCCCATTAGCCTGACAAACTTATCAATAGCCTCATTCCTGACATCTTCCCACTTCTTCCAGTGTAACACAAAAAAAAGAAGAGCAATTTTCTGTGAACATCAAAAACTCTGAAGCAATTAAAAACCCAGGAGATAGCTTTAAGAGTGCTGGCAAGATTGTGGAAAACACGGCAGACACCTTTACATCTCTGGCTCACTTTGTTTTCTCCTCGAGTTTATTCACAAAATGAGCAGCCTCTTTACTGCATCTCCTGCCAATACCTGCCTACAGTCAAACACTGTGCAATTTAGGGGCATAGGCTTAATTACACTGGTAAATTAAAGCATCCATTTTCCCTGGCTCTAGAGGAACAGAAAGCATCGAGGCAACAGATACAGGCTGCTGGCTGACACATATTTGCTTTCCAAGCAGTAAAATACCGACGGCTTTCCAAAACAACCACTCATGTCACACACAGTATCCGTAACAGCCTCCTAAAATGTGTAATTTGTGGTGGCATAACAAGTAAAATGCCTCAGGCTTGTGCACTGACACTTTCAAAATAGACAGTCTAATGCCTTCTCTGTGGCACATGTGCTACCTCTGCACGCACAACACACAAATCTCCAGGGGCCTAGTTGCAATCCACAACATTCCTCAAAATCAGTCCATTCTGGCACAAGGACCAGAGGACATCAAAGTAAATTACCCCAGGGAACCTTCAAAACACTCAATTCACTTTCTCCAGATTGCCTATGGCTGCACTGAGTTGGATCAGATGATCAGACCTCCTCCAAATGCTATTTTTTTTGGAGGAAGGGCCCTAGTCTGTTCACTCATTCTTCAAACAGAAGCCAGCCCATACCTATGATTATTCACACTACCTTTCTACACACGCTTTTCAGCTCTGTATTTTTATCCAGAGGACACAGACCTGCACTCAGTAGTCAAGGGCAGGGCATGGCAAGGACATGAAAATAGCAACACTCATTCCTAAACCAACTGGTTTTTGATCAGAAGTATCACAATAATATTAAGAAGTATTTAACTTCAAATTGTTTCTTCTGAAGAGCAAGAAGCGCCTTCAGGCCCCACTATTATTTACAGAATGCCTAAAAATTAATCCCCAAGACTCCTCTTTCCTATGAAAACTATCCTTCAATCCTCCATTTTCTCACATTCCAAGCTCAGGAGGCAATGCAGATCAATTTCTAAAATAATCACATCTCCAGCAACTGCCGCTTGCCTGCTGTAACCCTGTCTTTCAGCAAGGCTATTTTCCATAAGACACTTGGATTTCTGTCAGAAATCAGACTAGTGATACATGTGCCACATTTCTAACACCCTGGCACAAGTTTCAACTGCAAAGCCTCAAACAGCAGCTCACCACAGCCAAGGTCCCCCCAGCCGGAAACCCACAAGCATCTCAGTTCTGTTCTACAGCAAGTTTCCTCCTTCTGCACACACATTTTTTAAAGGAGCTCGCTACGCTGCACCGGGAGCAGACAGAAAATGGGAAAGGATTTTAAAAGTCAGAATCGCAGATTTTTTTTTACCCTCGGTAATGTTATCGCCCACAGGACAGCCAGCTTCTGGTCATCACAAAGACACACCTAGGGACAGCTTCTTGCTTGACCTCCCCTCACCACACTCACCTCGCCTGAGTAACTGTACTTTCCCTTCAGGATCTGCCGGTACAGGCGGGTGCGGTTGTCGTCCTCAAAGGGCATCGTGCCGCTGAGGAGAATGTACGAGATCACCCCCAGCGCCCACATGTCCACGGAGTTCGTGTAGGGCTTCCTGACCAGGATCTCGGGAGCAATGTACTCCGGGGTCCCACACGTGGTTTTCATCAGGCAGTCATCTCCCTTCTTCCGCGCGCTCGCCAGCCCGAAGTCCGTGATCATGATCTTGGAATCCGTTCCCGGGTGGTAGTACAGCAGGTTCTCCGGCTTCAAGTCCCGGTGGGTGATCCCCAGCGTGTGCAGGTACCTCACGCCATCCAGCACCATCTGCAGCACCCGCGTGGCGTCCCTCTCGGTGAAGGAGCCTTTGGCGATGATGCGGTCGAAGAGCTCCCCGCCGGTGGCCAGCTCCATGACCATGTACACGCGGTCCTGGGTCTCGAACACCTCGATGAGCTGGATGATGTTGGTGTGGCGGACGCGCCGCAGGACGCTCAGCTCCGACTCGCACACCTCCCGCCCCTCCCGGTACTTGGTCTCGATCATCTTGATGGCGTAGGGCTGCTTGGTGGCCTTGTGCTCCACGCGCACCACGCGGCTGAAGCTGCCCCTCCCGATCAGCGCTTTGATGTCGTACTTGGCCGTCACTCGGGGGTCGAACTTGGCGCGGTATTTGGCCACTTTGTTCTTGCGGGGCTCGGGCTGGTGGGCGGGCAGGGGGTTCCCGGGATAGGGGTTGGCGTGATGCGGAGGGGAGGGAGAGCCAGCTTTGATGACTGCCCCGCAGTCATCTTTGATGAAATGCTTGTATATGTCGCTGTGGCCTGTGTAAGGTTCGACTTTTTTAACCAGGTCTAGCTGCACATCTTTGGGGGGCTCGGGAAGCACTTTGCTTGTCCCACAGCCCATCACGGACTGGTGTTAATTCCCTATCAAGGCATGTTCCCGGGGGAGCATCAGCAGCAACCACATCCGGGGCAATTCCCACATTTGAACCTTTGAGAAAGAATGAGAAGAAACAAATAAAGAGGAATCGAGGTAGTAAAGATTCAAATGGAAGGGAAAAAAATTTAAAACAACAGGGCCATACTGCCACAAACTGAGAATCTGGGATTTTCACTTCTCTCTACCACAGAACATGCACGGTGCTCTGCTGTTTTCATCACAACTGAGTGAAGACAGTGCCTACAAATGCCCAGTCATGGTCAGAACCGACGCGTCCATGGAAATCACACGGTATCTCTCTTTATTAAGGATACTTCGTTTTCTAGCAAGTTATGAGCACTGAATCAGTCACAGGGCAGTTGAGGCAGGATGAGACTTCCAGAGGTCTTTTTGTCCAGACATAATTGCTTAATAAAAATCAAATAAAGGAAAAAGTCAAGCGTTTTCCTTAGTTTTGTTAGATCTGCTCAACTTCCTCAGTCAGCAGCCAATTAAATTCTTATAGTTTTGAGTCTTCTCACTAGAAGGCCCACACAGCACCTCAGCAACTTGTCCACTTAACACATAGTCCCAAGATTTTCTTTATATTGAACTCGTACTCTGTCTTAAACCTCTCACTACCTTGCTCCTGGGGATCAGTGGAATAGCACAAGAGGCAGGGAATATGGAGGCAGAGGCACCCTGGTTTTAAGGTGCATTTTACCATGGAACTTTCTGCAGCCTTTGCTAAAAGGGAGATGTTCACTTACTCAGGGCAGCTTTCAGTCAGCAAGTCCCTCATCCTCCAAACCCTGAGAAATCAAGGTGGGCTGTCACATCTTTCAACACCCTCAATTTTGCTTTATTTTACACCTTTAGGCACCAAGTGGCTTTCCATACGGAGCTGCATGTAAGAAGTGGAATTCCTACCAGCTGTCCCAGACTGGGAACTCTTGCTGATCACACTGTATCCCAGCAAAACCAATCCAGCTGCAGCTGGGCATCTTTATGTGCTGATTAAAACGATATGACTGGTCAGGGGATGGGGAAGCCACCCGAGGCTCTGGCAGTCACTGGACAGTTTCACATTTGCCCTTTTTGACTCAGAGCCCATCAACACATGCCCGAGCCTTCACAGGAGGCTACAGAAAACATCAGCCTTGAAAATGTGATTTTAGGTCTTACCATCACCAGGTGTATCTCCACTCACGCACCACCTCTCCAAGCAACTACTCAGCATGAACAGCAGAAAAGGAACCCCAGCCAGTCTTCCATCAGGGGAAGCAGGTGCAGGAATAAGAAACGTTTTAAAGGGACACCCAGAAGAAGTTCAGACTCTACATCAACCTGGAAAGAAAACCAGGCTTTAGTAAAGATTCGATTTTATAATTCGATTTTATAATCGAACATCATCAAAGTAACTTCTCAAGGGCGAGGCCCTCCTAGCAGCACCCTGAAGTCAAACAACCCAGCCATGCACAGACCTGCCTGTAGTAGGGTGCAGGCAGCAGAAATTAAAAACAGCTTCACAGAAAGCTTAGCTGACTTTCACCAAGCACTGTCCTGGAGGTGGGGCTTCATTCAGATTACAGCACCACGATAAAAAATGAAGGGCTCTGGCTAGTCCTGAATAATGCCTCCTATGGACAGTTTTCCCAGCATTACTGAACCTTAAAGCATATTAAAGGACAGAGAAATGGAACGAGAGCATCCATAAACAAGATTATCACCGAGTAATTCAACATGTAGAGAAGGACTTGTGTAAAACATCCCACCCATAAGTAAAACCAAAGAGAAGGACCAAACACTTGAAAATATCATCTATAAATCCCCTAATGGCATTAGCTGAGATCTGACAGCAACTCCAGCATGTCACTGGCTCCTCCTTGTACACTTAAGTGTTCCAGGGAAGGCGACAGAACCCCAGAGCTGCACACCAGAGTCAGCAACAAAATGCTGAACTCAGCCTTAGTGCAGGAAACACTCCTGTGTAATAATCCCCAAGAACGTGGGGAAAGGAATGAAATAAATGGGGCATTACAGGCTCTCCGAGTGGGAAATCACATACTTGGCAGGTGGCAAACTATCTGGGTGGGAAATTATCTGAGCTACAGCTGGAAGTGGTGGGAAGGAACACGGAATTGATGTTTCTCCCCCTGGAGATGCAGCTCCTCTCCTGCCGGCTCACTGACGCGCCTCAGATGTGCCTCTCACTGACTGACATGAGCCTGACACAAGCTGGCATTCCCAGCGCGAGCTTCTGGTGGATTTCGGAGGGGAAACCCGCGCTTGGGGCTGCTGCAGCACCGCAGGCAGCTGCGCCGGAGCCAGGGGCTGGCCAGAATCAGCCGAACCAACCGGGATTTCCAAAACTCTGCTCGTTTTCAGAACTCATCCCAACCCAGACCACTTGTCGCCATCCTGGAAAGGGGACCCAGGGCCGGGCCGGTCCCGGAGCAGGCTCGGCTCCAGGCCTGGGAAGCACCGCGCCCGCCCCACTGAGGGGACACTCCAGGAGCGGGCAGGGCTCCCTCCCCGGCCCGCCCGTCCCCGCGGCCCAGCACCCCGAGCAGCGGTAGAACT
>WEIT01024993.1:26662-60817 GCA_013389985.1 Dryoscopus gambensis | reverse complement strand
TGCCGGCCCCGCCGAGCGGCGGAGGGACCCTGCGGCTGCACCCCGGCCCTTGCAGTTCACGGAATCACAGAATGGTTTGGGTTGGACGGGAGGGTAAAAACCATCTCGTTCTAACCCGGCAGGGACTCCTTCCACTAAGACCACGTTGCTCCAAGCCCTGTGCAACCTGGTCTTGTGAACACTGCCAGGGATGGGGCGTCCACAGCTTCTCTGGGCAAGCTGTGACTCACTGTCCTCACAGGGAAGAAATTCTTCCTAATATCCAATCTAATCCTGCTCTCTTGTCAGTGTGAAGCCAATCTCCCTTGTCCTGTCACTCCATACCCTTGTCCAAAGCCCCTCTCCAGCTCTCTTGGAGCTCCTTTATATATTGGGAAGGTGCTCTATGGTCTTCCCAGAGCCTTCTCTTCTCCAGAAGGGAGGAGCAGCCAGAGGCATTTTTGCTGTGAAAAGGGGAATTTATGTCCTCTTCCCATAGCCAGCAGCCCACCATCCTCTCCTGGCTCTCCCAGGAAGCAGAGGCCACTGTGCCCTGCTGGACTCACACAGAAAAGCTTGAGCAGAGACTCAGGAAAAAATCTGGGAAGAGAGAGGGCATCCTGGCCCCTCACCTCAGGCTCCAGCCCAGAGATGGTTTAATATCCTAAAAGGCCCCTCAGTCTTCCTTCCATCACACAACAGAAGAAAGTCTCCACTTTTTTTTTTCTCAAAAAGTTTTTTATTGAATTGTTCTTAATGTTATTTCCAAAAAAACCCCCAAAACAAACAAAAAAAACCAACAAAACCCCCCAAAACTTCAAAATTTAGATAAAAAGAAAAACCTCAGTGTAAAATCAAAACTAATGCCTGTAACATGGACATGCTCCGATGCACAACAGAACCGGTGGCCCCCTGGGGCTCTTGCAGTTTGCTGCTGCCTCAGCATCCTGACCCAGAGCCCCTCCCCGGGGCACTCCAGAGGCATCACCCCCCGCCCAAACCTGCCTCACTGGGTCAGGTGGGCCGGGCACCCCACTGTGGATCTGGAATTAATAAACCTCAGAGTAACTAACTAATTAACGAATTTTAACTAACCCCTCTCGCTCAGCTGACCTCCTCCCTGTGCCTACACCAGGGAGGAGTTTGAACCCTTCACTAAGGTGTGGGTACAGGTTTCTGGTCAGCGAGGAGCGCGTGGCCCTGGCAGCCCCTGTGCTCGGGCTCAGCGCACACCTCCCCTCTCCCTTGCTGATGGCAGCAGATCCAAACCTTTAAAGGGGTAAGAAATCCATCGGCTTCTGCTGCATGAGACATGGACTGCCAGCCAGCCTTGGGGACGGATGGGCAGGTGAAGAAGAGATTTAACTCTCAAAAAAGAGGCTATTTAGGAAAAATAAGCCAAGTGAATGTTCAGTGACTATTTGGAACTATACACAGATGGCGTTCGCCTTAGAGACATCACACACGTGTTGATAGATTCTCTGGCAAGAGCTCTGAACACCAGCCAGACGTCGTTAGTAACTACGGGTCTGCTGGGTGGGCCTCGGTGGAGCAGCCCACCAGGCAGCCAGGTCCTCCTAGGTCATGCCAGGGGTGACCAGGCCCTGGAGCATGATCATGAGGCGACGCGCAGGTTTGCTCAGCGGGTTGTGGGGTTCCACCTGGAGGAACTGGAAGAGCTTTTGCCGCACCTGGTTCATGACTGACCCCATGTGGTCTCGGGTGATGGGGTCGCTTCGGTCCAGGTGCATCACTGCATCCTCCAAGTAGCTGAAGGAGAGAGAGCAAGGTTAGGACCAAACCCAGCCTATGATCCCAATCCCATTCACTTCATGGTAGCACTGAAGATGCACAATTTTGCTCCCCACTCCACCCGAACTCTGCACTATGTTCAGCTGTCAGGAAATAAATGTTCCTGACTCACAGCAGAGTCTACCTATCCCTTCCTCAACACGCAAGGGCAGCCTACAGCTCCCAGCCTGCCCACCTGCCCCACGACCTGGCTGCTGGAACCAAGGCAGGTGCAACAGCCAGTGAGAACTGCCCATGGTGCTGGAGGTGGCTCTCAGTAGATACTTTCTTAAACGCCTTTATACAGAATTATGCAGTCACTCTTTAGACAGTAAAACCCCTCAGCAGTGAGGCTCAGTTTGTGTAGGGTTACATCTAAGATCCACCCAGGAAGGGGTGGGAGAAGATCAAGACTTTCACCAAGACACTCTGAAGTTCAGATGAGCCATCAGCTTTCAAACCACCGCCTGAGTAAGGCAATGTGGTCAAGTAAGTCAAGTCAGTCAGTCAAGTAAGTCAAGTAAGTGTGGTCAAGTGAGTAAGGCAAGTTTTCAATAACAATGCGGTTTCAGCTTCACAGCAGCAGCTTGAATCTCAGTTACCAGCTTGTCTGTAACTTGAAGCTCTTTTAAGTTTTTCTAGCTTGCTTTATCCCCATTAAGTTTAGTTAAAAAATTTGATCTAAGTAGTTTTTCCATACAAGCCATAGTCAAAACCTGTAGGTACCTTAAAAATTCAGTTTTAAGGGCGGATAGCAGGGTTTTGACTCACACACTAAAAATGCTCATGGCAAGTATCAGCACAGTCACTATTTTGTCACACAAGCTTTGCTTGGAACATCCACCCGAAATTATTCCAGTAGCTCCTGCTGCAACCTCCCACTGAGCCTTTCTGAGAGTCACGACAAGAAACTGCCGACACAAAGTCCAGTGTCAGGTTAAGAGCTGAGGGCAGAGCAAACGTACCCTGGATATTATACTATCAGGGAACATAGCACTATCCCTCCTTTTGCCTCCACTATCCAGGGACCATGGCACTGTCCTTCCTTTTGCCTCCAAGGAAATCGTTCCTTGGGGAATGGGGATTGCTGCACAGGCTGCAAATATTTGCAGGCTACAATTCCAGAGGTACCAGCACCTACTGCTGGGTACTCCTTCCACTACTACCTCAGGGCAGCAAAGCTTTCCGTGGCAATGCTGACGTATTTTTCTGAGTTACCACTGGCTGTAAACATGCCAGTAACAGGCTACAGAAGCTCCAACATTTGTAGGAGCATCACCTTCCACTTCCAGGCAGTGAACCTAAAGCCAGGGCCAGCAACAGGACTCAGTTCTCTCGTCATACTCACTTCAGCTTCAGTTCCGTACGAGTGCCCAGATCTGAGGAGAGCTGCTGGATGAGGGAGAGCAGCACAGGCTGGGACAGCGGGCACGGATGCTGTCCAAATACTTGCTGAGTGTCAACAGTCTCACAGACATACAGAACCAGGTTGAGATCAGCTGCTGTTAGAGCCTGCAAGGAAGACACAGCTAGAAATGCACAGGGAACAACAGGTGGGTGAGGGACATGGGACAGTGACAGCCCTGGGATGCTCAATGGCTTGACAGCCTCCTCAGGCAGGAAAACTCTCTGCACCTCTGCTGTACAAGCCAGCAGGGCCATCTTTAGGCTCTTGCTCTATGCTCTGAGGACACCTGTGTCTGCTCCAAGCTGAACAGAGCACAGCCAGCTGGGGGGAGCAGGTTACTGTCAGCAGCATGGAGCAGGGCCAGCAGTAGTATCATGCCCAGAGGAGTTTGTCTGCAGCAGCTCAAAGGGATCTGCCTATATGTTCAAAGTCAAAGGCAAGGTCAGGCTCCAGCTGGTGGATCTGCCTGGAGAGGCTTATGAAGCTGTTGCTCTTCAGAGGCGCACCACGTGTCACCGCTGATGGCAAAACACACGCTGGTTTACTGGAGCACTGGCACTGTCCTGACAGGACACGGGCAGGGATGAAGGAACTTAACTGCTGCCAAATCATGGAACCTGCATGGCTCTGGCTTCACCTGCATGAGAGCAACTGCACCCCTCAAGCACTCCACTGCCACAGGTCTTTTCAGTCAACTCCTGTGTAAGCTCTTGTGAGATTATGTGCCCACCCCAAGGAGCCCTTTTTCCTTCTCAGTCCCCAACAAGCACTGGATGACTACCAGGAAAACTAGGTACCTGCTGGAAAGCTTGGTTGAGGTGTCCCTGCTGGAGCAGCTGAAGGATGTGAGTCTGCTGGGACTGGAAGTCCATGTGAGTAGAAGGGATGGGTGTCCCGGCTGCCGAGCGCATTGCCTGGACGATGCTCGAGGTGACAGCTGCTTGCTGCTCCTTCATAGCCAGGCTCACTTCTCCTTTAATGACTCTCTGCACCTGGGCCAAAATAGACTCCTGCATGCTGAAAAGAACAAAACAGACCCCATGGGCACCTTTGAGAGTGAAGAGCTGAGGGATAACACGGCACAAAGCTTACACCAGCAAGAAAGCACAGGCTGGTTTGCTTATTGTAGTGTGGCTCCCAAAGGGTTCACACAAATAGATCTGAGGCACAGGCAACTCTGTGGCCAACACCACACTGTCCCAGGGTGCACTTCGAAGATGCTGGGATTCTGTGCAGGAAAGTGACATTTCAGGGAACTAAGTCCCTCATTAAACAATGTTTTAAATCTTTAATGTCTCTGGCTTACAAGCAAGGCGACTAAGCTGTGGAGTTATCTCCAAATGGGGCCAGCTTCCTACATGAGATCTGTCGGATGCAGTTCCTAGTGTGCAGATGACACCTTTAGAATGAGAACACACTTACACTGTGCCTGTGACTTCTCCACAGAAGAGCAGTTCACAGTGCAGACTCTGCTGCTCTCTGTGACACCTTTTCCCTCAGGGCTGGATTCTCCCCTCTTACAAAGGGTACAAAGTACCACACTTGCTCTAGTGCAGGTAGAAAAGCAGGACTTGCCTGGGAACAAGCACAGCCCATGCAACAAGACCAGGATTTAGTCTGGTGGCCTTCCTGGCAACTCTGGCCTGCACTGAAGACCCCAGTGTGCTCTGACATATGTTCTAGTGGCTTAAAATAGACAGGGTTGTTCTGCCCCGCAGGTGACCACCAGCCAACCTCAATGCTTGGCCATCTGCCACTGCCTCACAGTGTGAATGTGCTGGAGGCACTGCTGGGATCCCATCCTGAAACCAGGAGGGCAAAGCACAAACTGCTGCAGAGCAGCTGCGGGGAGAGAGAGTAACCTGTAGAAACTGTACGCCTGAGGACACGAAGTAAAGAAAAGCCTTCAAAAGACTCCTCTGAAGTGATCTTCAGGAAGTGTTCACATCTGAGTGTGCTTAGGGGTGCCTTAGATCCTTCTGTTCTCCACTGGGCACATGGGACCTGGGGAAAGGCAGGCCCTGAGTTTCCCAATACAGCTGGGAAGTCTTCTGTGGGCAACATTCACCAGCCCATGTGCTTTGCCATATGCCCAGGGCCAACAAGCAGCCCTACAGCACTCCTGCCTTGTTTCCGCGACTAAGCAGGGACAGGTGCTTGTGATACATGCATGTACCTCCCAGTGACATCTCTTTCCACAAGCCCAGCTGCCAACTTACTTGCCCACGATGATGTGCAGCTGGTGCTGCACCTCAGCATGGACACTGGCCGCGATGGTGGACGCCAGCTGCTCCGTGGTGCTCTGGAAGGTGCTGATGAGCTGCCGAAGCTGGTTCAGCAGCGGGTCCCGCACCTCCTGCTCTCGTACCTTCTTGTTCTTCAAGTGAGCCTCCAGCTGCTGGATATCTGCAACAAGCAGAGAGGGAGATGTTTGTGCCACCTGTACCTGTGGAGATGATCAGGGCAGAAATCCAGCTGCCAGGCTCTACAAGTTCTCCAGCAGAAGCAACTGTCAAACCCGTGTATGAGCACAGGGCAGAATAGAAGCACAAGCCTTGTTTGGGCTGCATTATATTAAACTAGAAACCCAGCCACAGGATCACACAACACAGCAACAAACCCAGCAGTTCTCCTGCAACAGACTGCTACAGGCATTCCTTGTTCAGCAGAGATAAAGGCAGGAGTGAGGGTGTTTTATTTCATACATAGTGTGAATTGTGATCTGTGTTAGTTCAATGCTAATGAAGAAAGAGGGGGAACACTTCTGACAAAAAAGAAATCATGTTTGCAGAGATTTAAAATCTGTATTTTAAAGTATCTTATGAAGTGGCCTGATCAAAAGGGAGAAGAGTGTAAGCTCTCATATTTGTGGGAGACTTGTGAGGAAGAGGAAGGGTGCAAAATAAACGGCAGCTGTAGACACCCTGCAGATCTATGGCCAGCAGAAGTCACTGCTAGCACTGGCCACACTCAGGCCCTCTCAAAAACCAGCTCTGCAGAGTAATGCCTGTCCAGCCCCCTCAAAGGCCAAGGATCTGCATCCCAAGCCTGAGAACAGGAATCATCTTCCCCAGTGCATTAGTGTACAGTTTTCCTCACTTAAGGGTATACTCTATTTCAGTCTGAATATGTCCACACTGTTCAGCCACTATTTAACCTCTGGTCATCCTGGTACCCTTCTCTAAACCTTCTCCAATCCATTATCCCTCTGAGAGAAGGGCCTAGCTGCAGGTCTGCTACCCTCTCCATTCATCATGTTCCTGACACCAGGGTGGGGTAATCCTGCAGCTGGGCTTTCCTGCTCAATAGGTAAAGTCACAGATTCCCACAACACAGCTGAGTGTTTTGCTATGTGGGCTACAAAGACCAGATGTGAATCTCTGCTCTTAAAGCACCACCCACAAAACCCTCCCCACTTCTGCTTCCCAAGTATGAAACAGAACACACGGATGGGCTCACAGGTTAAGCACTCACCAGTGAAACTCTGGAAGGCAAAAACATAAGGCCAATGGATTGCCAGCCACTAATGCAAATAGTGCAAAGAGGAGCTAAAGAAGAAAACCTACTCACATTCCTGTGTGCCCTGCTTGAAGGTGTCATTGATTTGCTGGAACATGGACTGGCAGCTCTTCTCAAAGGCTGGCAGCACGACGCTCTGGAAGGCCTCCCTGTAGGCTGACTGGATGGGTCCCTGAAGACTGTCAGCTGTGGCCCTCACAACGCTGTCTGTAAGGTTCTTACAAGCACACACAGAAGATTCCAGAAAATTAACGACAGCCTGCTCCAGGACTAAGGATGTAGGCAAACACCAGGTCCCTGCAACACCCCCACACTAGGTAAGGACAGCCCAGTGTCCAAGGGTGCTCCCTCAGCTCTCCCCACTGGCCAGGCTGCACCGTGACTCCAGCAGGCAGAACCTCTGCTTGCTCAGGGGCTGCCCAAAACCAGCACCACTTCTCTGTACTTCTGCTGTAGAGCAAAGGAAGGTGGCACAGTCACACACAGCTCCTTTCCCCTTCTCCTCCTTCCTTCCCAAAAAACATCATTCCCTGCCAAGGCAAGTAAGCAGCTTGTGCTCCCTAAATAATGTAGATATGGAGAACAGGATGGAGCCAGTCAAACGTTCACCACTTGACTGATTGAGCTGGCCCTAGAAGTCACTGCTTGGTGAGAATCTCTAGTAGAAAATCAACAACTTGGTAAATGAAAAAAGTGTTAATGAGGCGAAGTGGGCAGGGGAGCATACAAAGAGCTTGTTCTCCTAATGAGACCATGAAGGAGCTTTGACTACCATCAGCTAAATTGGTGTTACCTAGAGACAGAGGTGAGGGGAAAAGGTGTAAGAAGTTGCTCCCTGGGCAGGTGACAACTCAGTGTCCCCAGGAAAAGCTACTCTGATTCTCCTTACCTTTGATTTCACTAGCTTGGTGATATTCTCTTTCAGTGTCCCCTCAACAGCAGTGAGCTTGGCAGCAATTGTATTACTGAGCTGGCTGACGATAGGGTCCATGCTTTTGGAAATGCCTAGGCATAACAAAAACAGGACAAAATTGCAGCTTTAAGCCTACAGTCACACTTCAAAGCCCAAAAAAGGAAATAGAATCAAATGATTCTTGGATATGACACAGCAAGGGACAATGATCACAAACTCTGCTTGGGGAGCTAAGGTTGGACATTTGGAGAAAGTTTTTGCTAGGAAGGTGGTACAGCTCTGGAAGTCACCAGAAGTTGTGGAGCCTCCAGCCTTGAAGGTTTTTAAGAGTTGGTGTGACAAAGTCACAGCTGACCTGACCCAGAATAGCAGGTAGCCCTGCCTTAGGCAGCTACTGGCTGCAGGCTTTCCCACCAGCAGTTTTTGGAACATTTCCTTACATGCATGGTGCCACTGCATTGAGAAGGGGGTAAGACAAGTTCAAGCTTCCTCCAGCCAAGTCTCAACATTTCCAAACTCATCAGCCTCTTTCATCTTCCTCCACTGAACAGACTCCAAAGGCTTTAGAGATTATAATGGAAGGTCAGACCACACTCTCTGGAAAGGCATTCCCTCTTTCCCTCTGATTTTCCTCTGAAAGGGAGCCTCATACTGCTTCTAAACCACAGCCCCCCTTCTCAGATTACAGCGGGGCCCACAGCAGTCTGTTGTGCAGAGCCTGGTGCTCACACAACCTAACTCCTGCTTCATACAGAGCCAGCACTTCCGCAGCGTGCTTCCCATCCCTACGGAGCTACCTGGAGAGATGCACCTCCCGTACTCAGGCACCCACACTCACTCTGGGGCACTGTCTTCTTCATCTCCTCCCGAATGGTCCTCTCCAGACGGTTACACACAGCTGTGGACAGGGACTGGGAGAGCTGCTGGGACAGGTGCTCCTGGAGCTGGCCATTGCGCTGCTGCCCTTCTGTCAGCACCCGGTCCAGTCTTCTCTCTAGTGAGAATTCGTGTTAAGGAGCATAAACAACAGATTTCCTGTCTACCCACAACACTCCTGTCCACAAAGAAGGACAGTAGCCTCACCTCCAGAGGCTCAGTGAGAGCAAATGTGCAGCTCTGGTGAAAGAGAGGTCTCATAACATTACTGCTGTGTTCCAAAACAGGGTGCTCTTAAACAACTGAGCAGGGTGAGAGAAGAGCTTGAGAAGGCAAGATAGGAAAGTCAAACAGCTAAAAGAAGTTGGACAGTACTGTTTCCTACATATTGTGGTTAACTTGGCTGCCCCATAGGCAGCTCAGACCCAGCCACTCACTCACTCACTCCTCTGCAGCAGGATGGGGGACAGAACAGGCAGGGTGAAAGTCAGAAAGCTCATAGGTTGAGGTAAAGACACTTTAGGAGGTAAAGCAAAAGCTGCACATACCAAGCAAACAAAATAAGGAATTCATTCACTACTTCCCATCGGCAAGCAGGTGGTCAGCCATTCCCAGGGAAGCAGGGCTCCCTCACGCCTAACGGTGGCTGAGGAAGACAAACATCATCACCCCAAGTGTCCCCTCCTTGTCCTCCTTTCCCCCAGCCTTTACTGCTGAGCACATACAGTGTGGGACATCCATTTGGTCACTGGGGGTCAGCTGTCCTGGCTCTGTCTCCTCCCAACTTTTGCCCACCCCCAGCCTCTGCCTGGTGCAGCAGCGTGAGAAACAGAGAAGGCCTTGACAGGGCTTAGAAACACCAAAAACACCAGTGTGTTATCAGCATTGTTTTGGTCACAAATCCAAAACATAACACACATGAGCTGCTGTGAAGAAAATTAATTCCATCTGAGCCAAAACCAGGACACCAGAAACCATCAAGTCCATTATCCATAAACAGCAAGTTGGTAAGAATGTTTCTATAGGATGGAGTTAGTGGACATAAGTGATACAGGGCACGGGAGCAAACCCAGGCTTCAGGCTACTCATACCTCATGAGGCAAGCAAGCTCCCTGAAGGAGCCAACATACAAACACATCTTAAACAAACAAGCACCAAACTCCGACAAAACAAAGAATAACAATTCAGCTGCTGACAAATTTCAGTCCATGCATAAAATTGTGCAGAAAGGAAAAATTATTCTAATATTACAAAATACCTCTGGACACTGAAATTCAGTAGAAAGGTATCTAAACTATCTGTGAGTATCACACTGATGGCCAAAAAAGGAAAATCCAAGACTAATTAATAGAGAAAACTGTTGTCATAGAAGTTAAGAGTGGTTTCAGACATGAGATAGGCTGAAGCTGCTCAGTTTGGGGAACATAACCAAATTCAGGGCAGCAAATGTACATAGGAACCAATGACTCACAATACAATACAAATAATTGGATACCAGGTTTGAAAGCACCAAAAGAAAATACTTCTCAGACAACACATAAGGGACCTGTAGACCACCATATGAATAAATGTGGACAAACAAGATCATTCTGTATCCAGCTATGCAGTATGGCAGCCAGATGCTATTTCTGGTGCAAGTACTGACTTGCCTGAAGGAGGAAAGGAAGGAAAGGATCATCCCATAATTACTCTTGTGCAACTGGCCACTGCCTGAGGTGGGATAAGGTACCAAGTGCACCTCTGGTCTACACCAGCACTGCAGCACTTATGGCTTAATGGGTAACTAAGATTTAGTGGCATGGAGGAAGTGTCAGTTCTTCTCTGTGTTGAGTTTCTTACCCTTAGAAAGGGCCTAAGAGGAACTGAAATAATTATACTGCAGCCAGGCAACCGTACTGCACCTACGGCCCCACGCTCCCAAGATCCTTGACCTTTCTGAGCTTTCCTCACGCCTCTCGTCTGCTTTGCAGCCTTCCACTCAACATCTGCATACAAGGATACGCTCCTGCTCCTGCTGGGAGTCGATCACCCTCTCCATGTGGCCCATGAGGGAGCTCTGGATGGCATCGAGGTGATTCGTGAGTCTCTGCAGCAGCTCCACCTGGTTCTGCCGCAGCTCGGAGAGCTCCCGCTGTTGGCTCCTCAGGATGCACATCAGCTCATCCTGGAACTCTGGGGTCACCTACATGTGGAGAGGACAAGCATTAATTTCTAACGGGACTGGAGGCCAGCTGAGCTTTCTGCTCGGCATTGAGTCAACCCCTGTGCTTGGAAGTTAAGCGTAACACACAATTCAGCAAACAGGACCAGCTTAACACCTGTTCCCAAGAACTTCTGTGCCAAGGAATAAACTGAGATAGCAAGGTTCCTGCATGGAATTAATAAATGCTTGCTTAGAATATCAACTGTTTAGATTCAAGACACCCTTCAAAGCAGATTTTATTCACTTTTGGCCAGGTGCTGAGAGCAATGTATGAATATAGACAACGACCTCAAGCACTCATGAAAGAGCTGTGCAATAAGTACACTAAGGAGGTTTCTTAGAGCACTTTTTCAGCTCTTTTGTTTATTTAAGAATAACCAAACAACTGGAGAAGTAGAAATCTATAGTGTGCTGTCTCATCACCTGCTCAAAATAGTTAAAGGAGGGTGAGGACCCACCCTTAAGGGGAAGGAACAAGGAGACATACACATCAAGGCCAGTTCCCCTGTGACCCTTTCTTTGCTGGGAACAGCTTATCTTGCTGCAGGCACAGGCAAATATGAGAAGGAAATCATCAGTGTGGAGAGCACAGAGCAGCTCCTTCTCTGCTGCATGTCAGCACAGAGCAATGTCAAACCCAAGTGCAGCCCCATCTCAACCTGCTCGGGCATGGCCCATGATACTTCAAGGAACTGGGATGAACTTTCTCTTAGGTCTTTCCTAGTAAGATATGAAGCGTTACAAAGAGCAGCTCTGACTCACCTGATTGTTAGATGATCTTGGTGACTGGTTCACATCCCTGGAAATAAACAGAGAAAGAGTAGTAACCCAATTATGTCAATTAACTCCTCTTATTATCCAAGTCTTCTGCCAAAACAGATCACACATTTTTTGGTTGCTTTAGATTTTACACTCCAGCTACCACTTCTGTTTTGCCTCGTATAAAATGAAGAATGATGGGAAGGCGATGAAATCCCAGTCCTTACAGCACTGTGACTATCATTTGCACTATTCACAGACCCTGAAGTTCCTTACGGACTGGTCCCTTTGCAGGGAGGAGACCAGAATCAAGTGGTAATGAGGACTGTTACAAAGTGCACTGCACACCGATTTTTCAGTTTCGTCCAAATTCAAAGCCAGGAAAGACTTTGCAAAACAGCTTTTGAAGGTCTCCCAATATTTCATCAAAGAAAAAACGAGTATTCATTTACTAAAATTTTGGATGAATGAACACAAATCATCTGGTGTGATTCCAGCTCTCAAGGTGAAGAAACTAGTGATGCACTCCAGCGCATACAGCAGAATAAAGAAAAACACTGAACTGATCCCCTAATATTGCATGTCTCCATCGAAGTCACAGATGTATGAAGAAAAGCAAACATTTTTAGTTCCCAGACAGTACCCACTCAGCAACTTCAAAAGGACTGAGGCAGAAAAAGTGGAAGTTGTTCCAGAAGCCAAGAGCTTCAGGGTGCCGCTGTGCAGGACCACAGCCAGAATTAAATGCCATAGCCCATCTCTGGTGTGATCTGCACAGCTAGAGATCCCAATCATGGAGCTATGGGAACACAAGAAGAGGAGGGAGCTCCATGCAGAAGCTGTGCTGCTCTCCTCACACGGATGCAGACAGATTGGTCTAATGTGCCATGGGCAGGCCCTTCCAGCCACCAATTTTCACTTACAGGATATTGATATAGGCCCGTTTAGAAACACACAAAAGCAGCAAGCAGATATATTGCTGAACAAGGGCACTGTGCCACTGTTCAGAAGCCAACTAGAAATGGAGGTCATTGTGATACTCACAGCATCACAGTTCCAATGAAGCCTTCACTGAAACTGGTGAAAGGACCCAGTGTCCCCTCACAACGTGCAATTTACCTCCCACACATTCTTCTAAAGCCCAGGCTACATTTTGGATTTTGAGTCCCAGCTGGAGATAGTGCAGAACTACGCCCTGCACGAGTGACAGGCAGCGTTTGAGTAACCAGCAATGCTTTCTGTGGGGTTCCTGCCCGTTGCAAACGGGGTGAGGGTTGGGAGTGCTTGGCTGCTGCCTCAGACCACAATGGCTACAAGAGGTTGTGGCCCTGCCCAGCTGGACCCAGAGCCTCCTGTGTCCCGGCAAGCCCAGCGTACCCGTCATCTTTCTTGCCCTTCCGCTTTAGCTTTGGGGAAGCCCGGGGAGATGCCTTGACTTTCCAGTCCTTCACAGGCAGCCTCTGCGCAGATGCTTTGGCACCAAATCCACCTGACGTAGAAGCCAAGCTTGCAACTTCATCATCATGGTCACTGTGAAGGAACAGCAGGGGAGAGGACATCACTCACAATACTGGACTGCGTCAGCCTTCACGGAGGGGAGGGATTCACACAGCTCTTCATCCACGCACAGCCAGAGTCAGCTACAGACACCCCCACCTTAACCTTTCACAGTCACCTCTACACAGCTCAGAACAGGCTGCTCTGCTTTGATCCAGGTCTGCTCAGGCTGAGCTTGAGTGCTGTGCAGCAAGGCTTGGAGGGTCCCTGCACTAGGGACAGCCAGGGACCAGGCAGCGTGGCTGAACGATGCCTGTTGAGCTGCAAACACTGGCACAGGAGTCCCAAGACGGCCTAGCAGGGAACCCAAGCACGGCACATCCTTACACAGCTTTACAGACAGCAAGCACTGGACACAGAAAGCATTGCAAGAACACAGGAGGATCAGGTGAGCCTAAGACACCTGTGATCCTCAGTACCTTGGAGACTTTCACCTACTGACCAGCTTCCAATACAGTCTGCACAATTCAGTCTGAATTTAAATGTGAACTGTGGACAACCCTCAGCTGTCCAACAGGGCAGCGCTTGTCAGGCACACAGAATGTGCCCACAGAATAGGGGGACTCATAAGGGAGCAAAGATGTCAGAAGCAAGAAATTTACTCCTGAGGTACCCTTGCTACCTTATATAAGGTACAGTATTTGGAAACTGAGCCCTTAATAGGTTTTTACTGGTAATTAAACCAAGCTTGGTCCATGCTTTTAGAAGCAGCACAATCAAACCTTTCCCTACAGAGAACAAACTGGAGAGTGCCCAGAGGCCAATCTTGAGATGAGCTGAAGTAATCAGAACATTAGGGAAGCTGGGCTGCAAACACACATGAAGTCAGGAGACAAAGCAGAGACATTCACCCCACACAGGAAGGCTGACTGGGGACAGAGGCACCAATGCAGCCTGAGCTGAGTCCCTGCAGGGCAAGAGAGGGGGCTGAGCACTCTGGTACCTTTGTTCTGCACTGGCATCCTGGCTGTCATGCTGCAGCAGGTGGTAGCTATGTCGATGGTAGGAAGAGCTCTTGTGCTTTTCTTCAACCTCATCCCTTGGGCTAGAGAGGGGAAAAAAGAAAATACAATCACAAAAGTCTCTTTCAGCTTGGATACTCACTCTCCCCACGTCTCATGAGAGATCCTGATACAAAGCTTACAACAAAAACCAACCCCACACTGATCCCACAGATCCAGGAAGAGGCAGGTGTTGTGTAGAGGCACTAAACACTTGAACTTGTCCAGAAGGAAGAAGCAGCTCAGCTATGCTAGAAGCATCAATCAAGAACTATCTCCCAACAGCCATTCATACAAGAGAGATAAGCCACTACTCAAACCTGGCAGCACAGCATACTTCAACGAATAGCATCATCTTGGGTTTGTTTTTCCTCATTTAATACTGATCACTGGAGCAAAATTCATCATTGTTTCTTAGTTCCCTAAAGTGTCTGAGGAAGGGTGTCAATGTGATGGGTCAGCTCTAACAGACAGAACTGTAACAGCGGATCTAGTCTGACTGTCATGATTTTGAAAGCAAACTGCACATGCTTCTAGGCTGTAAATTAGGTCTGCTTGAATGCAGCTTGCAGGAAGAACTTTAAACAGAAGTGAGCACTTGTGAAATCTCTCACAGTCAGAGATAGCTGATCTGATATTCTGATATAAAATGTCCTGAAGAATTCAAAGACAGAGTGGGATTGAGGGGAGTTGCAAACTCCTATAAAAATACTTTCTCTAGTTCATATTATGAGTAAAAGAAAAAATATTGTGTAGAAACACAGTCTTAATGCCCTCCCAAGAGCCATCAGATGGAACTGCTTCCTGGAACAACATCCTCAGCTGTGGAGGCACAAGGTGAGGCCTTTCTTTGCAATTCTGATGAGGGAACAGTCCAGGATTACCTGAGGGACAACATAGACCCTCTCAGCCTTCTAGCCCTGCTGAAAAGGAAGGTGTCTGCAGCTTCTCACGGTGCATGCAGCCCTAGCCTAAGCAGACTCTGGAGATGCCAGATGCATCTCGCTGTTCCAATCCCACTATAAGACAGGGACACTAATTCTGTGATGAAACCCAGCACTGGTCCAGCATAACAGATTACTCCTTCTAAGCAGCCTAAGTGATGTTGCACCATTCTTCATTCCTGCTCCACTGCCATTTATTTTCTGACTGCTAAAGTACTCTATTTATAACACTAGCTGCATAGAGCCAATCCTACAAGAGAGATATACAATTAACCTATAACCAAACCTGTCAGTTATGTGTTAATTGATTCAACAAAAGCCTGCAAGAATGCATCACCTGGGGCAGAACTCAGCTTGCACTGGTTTGATTGCCAGGGCGCGCACACAAAAAAAATCGTATCTTAAGTCTCCAGGTGAACATGAAGGCCAATAAAGTAGACTTTTCACCTTCTTAACAAGAGATCATTTATGCTGCAAAGGGTATCAGAAAGCAAAAATGGTTAGAGGTGGCCTAGGAAGTTCAGGACACAGCATACAGATCAAGCACACAGGAAGGCTGACTCATCAGATCCTTTAAGGGACAGAGGGATGGAGAACTGCTCTGGATTAATCACAATGTAAGAGTTTTTCACCAAGCTGCCCATTTGGCAAGTGCAAACAAACTGCCCTGTGGCAGACAAACCCAAGTGATTACCTGTCTGCCATGCTGTTCCTGGTTTCCCGCGTTATGTCAGGAGCCGCTGGCCATGGCTGACTCACAACACTGTCAGAAGATGCATTTTCCTGAGTTAAAGCAGTCTCCAGTAATGATGGAGCATTCAGTCTGTCCACCTCCACTGGAGGCATGTCCAAAGAGTGGTGGCTGTGCTCGGAGTTGTGGCGGTTCCTGGGAGACAGCAAATGCAGGGCTGAGGCGGCTGAGGCCATACTGTCTGCGTGGTGACCGGGCTCCAGCACCTCCCCAGGGAGCCCGGACGGAGCCGCCGCAAAGCTGCGCTGCAGGGTCTCGGAAGCAATCTCTGGGATATCCTGGGACATGGCTGTGGAAGCAGAGGAAATGACGTCTGGGGAGCGCTCACGGGTGGGAGAAGCCTGGGGCACCACCAAGGGCTCCACTTCCTGCAGTTCCAGTGCTAGAGAGGAGTTTCCTGGTGCGACCTGAAAACAAAAATCAAGCAAGAGCCTTTAGGGTAATGTGGAAGACACCCCAAGAACCCCTGGTGCCTTACACCAAACTGCCTCTGGAAACAGCCTGCTGTATCCTTTCCTCATGTGATCTCTGGCTCCCACTCCATCAGATGGAAAACAGTCCCAGGACTTGTAGTGGACTCTCAGCTGGGCTAAAAACACACTTAAGGCAATGCTAGTCTGAACTCACTTTCAAAACAAAATATAACAGTAGTTCTACCTCCCTGCTCTGCTCCCGACTCCCTCCTCTTCGAGGGAAAACATTAGTTTTAAAACTGACACTCCTAGACTGAAAACTTTTTTCAATCTCAAGCTTTGGTCATGATCCATTTTACACAACACCTGGAAATTAAAATTTAGGGATAGGAGATCGCTATTTCAGACTCATCAGACCAACAAGCAGGAATAAACTTTTCCAGGTAGCATTGTCTCCTAATACAAAGGCTGACCACGTCCAGCCACTGGGATAGTGACAGCATGAGCTAGAGCTGTCTCTGGTTTTCAGAGACGTGCTGCTCTATACATGGACAAGTTCCTTCAAATGGCTGAGTAAACTGGGCTGCAGGTCTGTGCCAGCAGCTGTGTTTTTCAAAGGGCACACACTGTCCCTGTGAACATCCAAGTAAGTGTAATTTCACAGAATCCCAGAAAGGTTTGGGTTGGAAAGGACCTTAAAGCTCATCTCATTCCAACCCCACTGCCATGGGCAGGGACACCTTCCACTATCCAAGGTTGCTAAAAGCCCCATCCAACCTGGCCTTGAACACTTTCAAGGATGGGACATCCAAAACTTCCCTGGGAAGTCTGTGTCAGTGCCTAAACACCCTCTGAATAAAGAATTTCCTCCTAACATCTAACCTAAATCTCCCCTTTTCTACTTTAAAATCATTGTCCTATGCCCTATCCCTTTTCTGCCCATGTAAAAAGTCACTCTTCATCTCTTTTAAGCACTGAAAGGCTGCTCCACTCCTCAGAGCCTTTTTTTCTCCAGACTGAACAATTTCAGCTTGTACAGGCCCATAGAATTTCCCTGGCCCACGAGAAGGAAGGGAGCAGCATTTGGAGCCTTACTGGAACAGGTGCCTTTGGTGTTAGCTTGTCAGGGAGACCTGGGATAAGAACAGAGTGACTCCTAGGACTGGTCTGGAGACTGCTGCTGCTGCTGCTCAGCGTGAGGCTGGTGTCCAGCTGCATCTTGGGGCTCACTGTCAAGTCTTCTGATGCTCTGCAGAAACAGACACCAGCAAATCAAGCAGCCCAAAGAAATGATTGATCTGCATCAAACACTCAAGGTGAGGAGATCGGGTACAAAGGTCAGTGGAGGAGCCCTTGCTCTTTCCATGGTCAGCTACTCCCTGTCAATGAGCACCTGCATCTCCTAGTCCCCACACAGCCCAGAGAGATACCAGGTGGAAACAACAAAAAAGAAAAAAAGGGGCATTGCAATCTCTTAGAATTCAAGGGGTCAGTGAGATAAGGGACTAATTGTATCTCCAGTGCACACTGTACAGAGTCTAGGGAGAAACAGGACACTATGAGACAGGTCTCTCTCCTTTTCCCAACTCCAGAAGTGAAGTTCTTGCCTGTTATGCAGCCCAACCCACTGTCACACTGTAAGATTTTCCTACCAGTCCCAATTCTCTCACTGTCCTTGGTGGCTGCAGTGTTCTCTTACCTGTAAACAACAGCAGCCCTTTGGGAAAAGCATGTAGAGCAACAAAACTGAGCTGCAATAACAGAATCCCTATGAGGAACACATGAAACACTCCTGTTGGCCCCTAGATGACAACAGGCATGTTCCAAGCTGCATTAGGGATGCAAACAGCTGCCTATACAGGGACATTGGGACTCAGACCAGTTTCTAACTCTGGTACAATCTCCTCTCCTACAAGACACGCTACAGCTCTGTGCTGTCCCAAAGGCCTCTATCAGTTCAGCTGCAGATGTATTATTTAACTCATGTGCTATTTACCTGGGCAGAGAGGCATCTGTGACAGAAGTGCTGCTCATGGCTGTGACTGCAGTCAGAGAACTGACACTGCTGCCTGGCGAGACAGCGATCTGTAAGGAAACACACAGCAGTCAGGGTGGGACGGAGGGCAACAACACTACTCAGCCTGATAAAGAAAGACTCCTACAGAGTCTTTGGTGAAGAGGGAATAGAAAACATCCCCACAGGTTGAATTGTACTGCTAAGGTGCTCAGGTGCTGGTTGAAGGCAAGTCCCAAAACATCTTCATCATATGAGCCATGGCTGCTTTTACTGAGGGACTGCTCTCCCCAAACAAAGTGACCTCACCAGTGCAGAGGCAGAGGGCTTGCGGCAGAGAGTGGGGAACTCCAGCGGGGTCTCCCAAGTCTCAACAGTCCCATTTACCTACCAGATCATTTGAGATCTGCATTCCCACAGGACCCCATCAGACAGGATGTGCAGAGGTGGCATATTTTCTTCCATCATAACCCCAAACAACATGTGTAAACCAGTAAGGGCAGTCTCTCAGCTTAGATACAGTTATTTAGCAAAGCCGTATTTCTACAAAGCACAGTTACATCAGCAGTTTTGCAGCTAAACACAGCACTTACAACACAAGCTTAGGCCAGCTTAGCATTTTAGATGTGCCAACAGGTCTCTGCTCAGTCTGGTTACACGCAGAGTTTCCTGTGTGCTCTGCATTCAGCTAGCAGAGCCTATCAGAATCACTACAGCCTGGAAAGCATGCCCAAAAGTACCAAAATCCACTCCCATCCCTTGCATCACCATAACAGTGCTGATCTCTGATTACCTGTTGAAGAGAAGTACTTGGTGTCATGAATGCATCTGGAGTCATCAGCTTGGGTTTGGCATCATTGGAGAGAGAAAGGAAGTCTGCTGGCACAGGCAGGTCAGCAATACGCCGGAGGTCTGGTTGGGAGCCATGCACAGATTCCTTTTCAGATCCCAGCCCTTCCGTGCCCAGATCAGCCATGTGGTCTGGAAAGGCTTCAAGGGAGAGATACAAATCAGTTTGGAACTTTCCTCCAAAACTAAAGCTCTAATTCCACAAAGTACGAACTTATGCCATTGCCTGCCATGCTTGATTCCAAAAAGAACAAGCAAAAACCCTGCAACATCCCAGTCAAGGCTTAGGGCAAAGCAAATCCTGTGTTACGCTTTCTCTTTGTATGCCAGAGTGGATTTGATCAGGCTTTGATAATAAAATGTCCAAGCTTCCTTTCTTCCCTAAAAGCAAGGCCAGTTTAACTGCCACATCCCAGAATGGTGAATGAGCTGAAAGAGCACATCACAGACAGCCTAGTCCCCTCTACTCCCACAGCTCTGCTGTCACTCTGATCTCTTCCACCTGACCAGAGATAAACCTCAAGTTTCTGGCACAAGTGCCAGATCACCCAGGAAGGTGAACTCAAGCATGGACAAAGCATTAGCACTCCCGGTCTAACACATTCCGAACTCCATACTCACACCTAGGGTCTAACCAGCTTCCTGCTTCACTGCTACTCCATACTCAGAACCCCTTATGCAGTGACACCACTGCAGTACAAAGAGACACCCAAACCCACCCTCCTGCTCTCCCCACCACCAACTTTTAAAGGCTCAGCAGCACTGAAGACCAATTTAACACACATGCTCACCAAATTCTTCGTGAGAGCCATGGGAAGGCATGGAAGCACTTGTGTCAGGGCTATGAAGAGGCTGGAATCTAATCTGCACATCCTGTAGGGCCCTGGAAAGAAACAAGCATCTCTGATCAGCTTAAGAACCACCAAGAGAAGTCTTAAGGCTCAGAAGATTTCTCTTCACCGAACTAATTCCCTTGGAAAATGCTTCAGTGTCTTCTTCCTGTCACTGAAGCAACAGAAGCTGACCCTCACTCAGCCGTGTCACCCAGTTCTGGCACCCAGGGTATCTGAGATGTTTCCAGCACTTGTGTGTGAGCACCATTCTTAAATCACTCATGGCCACAGAAATACAAGCTTGTTGCACCACTTAGGGCTACCTCCTGGTAAGGCCATACACGCCACAGCCAGAAATGTCTACAGGGCCAAGTAGCTTTTGTTATAAGCAAAAGGATTTAAGTAAGTTAAGTTCTACAAGTCAGTGCAAGGTTAGGACAACCACAGACAGCTGCACACACATACTCACTTGGTGTGCACACAGAAGAGTTTGATCAGCACGCCCGCTGCTGATTCAACAGCCCCAGAGCCCTGAGCACCTTCTGGAAGGGAGACAAAGGTAAAACATGAAGTTGGATGGAAACTGCAGACAAAGTACTACAAAAACATCACAGCAGGATGAACTGATAGCAAAGAACCAGCACGATACAGATTCTCTTTATCAATGATCTGGATGAGGGGATCAAGAGCACTCTCAGTAGGTTTGCAGACAACTCCACAGAATCATAGAATATTCTGAGTTGGATGGGGCTCATGAGGTCACTGAGTCAACCCCTGGCCCTGCACAGAACCCCCCAAGAATCACTGCATGTGCCTGGAAGAATTCTCCAAATGCTTCTTGAATTCAGACAGGCTCAGTGCTATGACCACTGCCCCAGGGAGCCTGTCCCTGTGCCCAATCACCCTCAGGGTGAAAAACTTCTTCCTGATATCCAACCTAAACCTCCCCTGACTCAGTTTCATGCCACTTCTGTGAGTCCTGTCACTGGTCATGAGATTGAAAAGATTGGTGCCTGCCATCCTCGTGAGGATGCTGGAAGACTGCAATGAGGTCTTCTCTCAGTCTCCTCTTCTCCAGGCTGAACAGACCAAGTGACCTCAGCCACTCCTCATACAGCTTCCCCTTCACCATCCTCATGGCCCTCCTTTGGACACTCTCTCACAGCTTAATGTCTTTTTTATACTGTGGTGTCCAAAACTGCGCACAGGACTCAAGTTGAGGCCATACCAGTGCAGAGCAGAGCAGAGCAGAGCAGAGCAGAACAATCCCCTCCGTTGACTGGCTGGCGATGCTGTGCACCATGCTGGGCAGGAGGGTTGATCTGCTGGAGGGCAGGAAGGGCCTACAGAGGGATCTGGATGGGCTGGATTGATGGGCTGAGGCCAACTGTGTGAGGTTCAACAAGGCCAAGTGCGAGGTCCTGTGCTTGGGTCACAAACACCCCCTATAATGCTACAGGCTGCAGCAGAGTGGCTGCAAAGCTGCCCAGTGGGAAAGGGCCCGCGGGTGCTGGTTCAGAGTAGCTTAAAATGAGCCAGCATGTGCCCAGGGGGCCAAGAAGGCCACTGGCATCCTGGCCTGTATCAGCAACAGTGTGGGCAGCAGGACCAGGGCAGTGACCACCCCCTGTACTTAGCACTGGTGAGGCCACACCTTGAATCCTGTATTCCAAAGCTTGACAACCCAGCCTTAGCGTGGTGAAGAAATTTTTCCTAACACCCCATCTAAACCTCATTGGGTGTAACCTGAGGCCGTTTCCTCTTGTCTTGTTGTTTGGGAGAACTGACCAGCCTTTCAGAAGAAAGTCAGAACCAGCCAGGAAAGAAATCCTGATCACACAGCAGCCAAATTTTGCCACCTACCTACACTCAAGTTGTCATTTTCCTCCTCTGCCGGGAGCACCTCGGTGTGCCTTAGCCGGCAGCGGCTCACGGCCTGGATGCCAAAGCTTAGCACTGGGTGGGTAAGGAGGAACTCTGAGATGGAGCTGAAGTAAGCCTTGCCCTCCTCTTGGTTCTGCATCAGCTCCATCACATACAACACCTGGAAGAATCAGAAATGGTAAATCAGAGCTTTCAGAGCACACCAAGTGTATGTGTGGGGACTACAAAGCCCAGCAGCCAAAACAGTTTTAGAACAAGGGAGATAACATGAGGAATAAAGCCTGGGTCTTGAAATTTGAAATGGAACACTCAAGGGAACCACAAGCACTACACTCTTAGGTGAGTCAGTGCTGACCAAGAACTCAATCCTGCCATGCCAGACACAAGTATCTCCAAATGAGAGCTTTACAGAGCTTTTCAAAGGGTGAGAAGTAATCCTTAAGGCTCCTCAGGATTACTCAGCTGAATTGTTGCCCTTCTTCATCTAACCGTGAAATTGCTTAGTCAACCTCTGCATTTTTATCTACTAACATGCAAATCCCAGACCTACACAGCAGAATCAGTCACACACAAGACCAATTCTGCTTCTGTCACCACTGCCCACAGGCAGCAATAAAATGAACTACTTACTTTTCTCTGCACATCACTCAGTATCAGATATTCAGCAGAAAGGTCCAGGCAGACTTTCAGGCTGGGGAGAATACTCATGGAGCTGAAGATGTCAGGAGAAAAGCTACATAGACAAATAGGAGGGAGGGGATGCAGACAGCAAGGTAGATTAGCCCAACCAGCATGATTGCTATGAAACTATTAAATACCAAAAATCCCACAGAACCTTAAGGAGTTTACACCCCTATTACAGTGCAACCACCCACCAGAACACAAACACCTTTGCTGAAATCAGTGCTGACATCAGTCAAGAAAAGCAGCTGGGAGATCACACAATAAGATCAAGTTATGGATTCTGAACATTGAAATGAAAGATGATACCTTGCCATTACTTAACATGTTCCACATTCATAAGAGTACAAGAGTCAATGCTACAGATTTAAAACCAAAAAGTCACCAAATCAAAATAACCCTTCCACAAGTTTTGGACCTTCTGTAGTGTGAGGTGGAAAAAGCAGCACTCAGCTCTATGTCATATTCTTCTCACTTAAAGAGGGAAAATCATTTAAGCCTTGGATAATTTCTTAAGCTCTATCAGTATAGCAGTTTCTCATAATATAAACAGAAAAAGCATTAATAGGAAAAAATCCTAGATTGGTTATTGAATATATAAAATTTCTAGAGAAGAAAACACTCAAGGTGTGCAGACTCTCCTCATGCTACTGCTATGTCTATGCTTTACAGAACAAGGCAAAGACAGCAGGTCTTGGTAACACAAATAATAAAAGCATAAACTTCCCTGGCCTTGCCAAAGCTTGACCTGACAGTCTGCCACAGCTGAGAGAGCTTCCAGTGACAGCCTGGAATGGCAAAGGAGGAGGCTCAAACTGGGGCTGGAATAGAATCCACTGGAGATCAGGGATCACCTTTGCAAATTCAGTACCCCTAAATCCCACCCTTGAGGGGCATCCACCAAGGCGTACCGGACAGTCTGCAGACAGGTCCAGGACACCGTGCACCACATCTTCAGTTCTCTGTTCTGATCGGCCCCTGTGATGAGAAACCTCCAGAAGGGAACCCTGTAGGCACAACAGATACAAGCTCTCTTAAAGATCTGGTCCTTCCCAGAAAAGCTCCTCATAAGCTGCCCATGGCTGATTTTGCCCAAGTGTGGCCTAAAGTTCCCGGAAAATTCCTGCTCTGAGGCAGACTAGAAACCACTACACCTCTCAGAAACCTTAAGGCCACAACTGACTGAAGAAACAATAACAATAAAAGCTGTATTTTCATCAACTGCAGATGAAATCTGGAGGATTAACAAGCCATTTAAGACTGATCATACCACAAACCTGAGAGGACTCCTCAATTTAGAACTCTCATTACTTTCATGGAATTGGCACTATGATTAAGGTCATTTTAGGTTGTGCTTCAGAGTCTTATTTATTTCTCCATCACTAGAAAACTGACTACAAAGAGGACAGGACTTGTTCCTGCTACAAAGCTAACATTTTTTAAGTATGAGTCAGTTACAAGGAACTCTCAAGGCAAGGCAGCGTTAGAAAACATGGCTAAACTTTAATAGTCCAAGCACAGGACTGGGGACTTACTCTGGGTCTTGTTTTTTATGGTTGTCACAAAAGAGCAGGCAGGAAAGAGGTCTGCCATCATGGGGTTTCCACTCATGAAGACATCTGGGAATAAATCAGAGAAAACATCCAAGTGTGAAGGGAGTGGTAAATGAGGAGGATGCAGACACTGAACACATAACTCTCTGTGTCCAGAAGCCACAAAGCATTAATGACTTGTAGCTTTTTAAAAGTCTTATATAAAATAAGGAGACCACAGCCCATGCAGATAAATATTGTTACAATATTTATAAATAAATAAAATAGACACATATTTATAAATAAATAAAATCCTATGTTGCCATTTGGTCTGGTGTCTTAACAAGGGTACAGTGCAAGAAGTCAGCATTGAGAAGAACAGCTCAGAGCAGCTTCCTGCATTTCCATGGACAGTGCAAAAGAGTTTGACTACAGCCTGTGCAAAGCACAGAACTCCTGCTTCCAGACACAGCCCTCTGCTTTTTCCATAAGCCTATGATATTCAGTGATGCAATTTTTCAGCAACAAATTACAAACATTTAAATTGTATCTTTGCAATGTCCTGAGAATGACAATCACAGATGATTCTGTATCAAGGAAATTCTCCCAGAGAAAATTCTGCTCTGTTCCAAGATCCTTCATTTTCCAATTCTCCAGTTACCTTGGCTCATCCTGTCCCTCAATATAGATCTGCCAGAATTTTACAAAACCATCATGGCTTGCTGTGGCCAACACAGTTCCATCTGGAGAAAGTGCTCCCTCGCTCAGGCACTACACAGAGGGGGAAAAAAGACACAAAAAAGTCATTTTATAGCTTTTTTTATTTCACAAGAAGGAAAAGCTCTATCTTCAAGCAAGAATTTGACTAACAATCTGATAGTAGAGAAGTGATTTCTAACAGAAACAAGCAGCTTCGAACACTAAGCATTTTAACCCTTCACAGAACAACTGACAGGCACCCTTCTTTCTTGGTAATAACCATCACCTTTTCCAGACAGCAGATTCAAGTACAATGGATTCTGCTGCCACTGCTCTTACTGCCATTCATTTAGTGAATAGAGCTCATTTTGGTTTGGGATCTTCTGGCTTTTCACAGTTATAATTGCTTCACAACTGTTTTTTTTACAGCCAACTGTCCTAAGAACTGCAGCTCCTGAGACACTATAACCCAAAGAAAACCAAACTAAACAGGTTTGTACCGTGCTGTGGCCTTTCACCACGATGAAACCTTCTTTAATATCAGGCACTTCCACTGGCCAGGAGCTGTTGTTGGTTCGGATGATGTCCAAATCCCACACCTCTGCCTGGAAAACAAACACGTAGGCACACAGGTTTATTTTCACAACCATTGGTTTGATCCAGAGAATTTCCTAGATCCTTATCTTGTATCCTGATACACCAGCCCAATGGCAAGTATGCGACATAAACCTTCCCATTTCCACCCAATTTGCCCATTAGATGCTTTCCTGGCACTGTACATAACTCAGGGATTTGCTCTTGGCATTTGTAGCTGCTGCCCACCAAGCCCCTCCCTTGGGTACTGGCTCAGCCTGAACAGACAAACACTGTCTCTGTTTCAGGTGGCCCTTGGTATCTGATGGTGAGCAGAAGTTATCCCCTTGTATCCCCCTGAGGCCCAGAGAATGATCAGTATGACCTCTCCTGGGAAGAGAGGAATCCAACATCTTACAGGAGGATCCCCAGCATGGACTAGACAGGAGCCTTTACAATTCCACTGCAAACTCAGCTCTTTTCTCCATTAAATTTTTTCCTTCTAATGATAATTAGGGACAATGTTTCCAAAGTAGGGTTTCCTTACCCTGTCCTCATGCAACAACGCCAACGTCTGACTTCCCTCCTCCCCGCTCTCCTCGTTATCATCCGGGATGAAAGGACACCAGATGATTCTTCGGAAGGTGTTCAGTGGGGTATTGTCAGGTCGCTTGATGTTAACCAAGATCTCCTCTCTGATCACCAGGGTTAAGAAATGTAACATTCTGGCTTTGTTACTAATGCCCAGCAATAACCTGTTCAGGCTTGGGCTGCTGTTTTAATACCGTTAAACCTCAAGATGTTTTTTTTGGCCATTGATTCAAAAAGAGAGCAAGAAAAGGGATTCTGCTGAGAAAGCAGCCAAGCTAGAGTTTCTTCACTGACAGAAGAGCTTCAGCTTACAGAAGTTCATAGGTTCTCAGAATTTTCTCTTGCAGGCTGCAGCGACAGGATAAGCACAACAGGGGCACACAGCCACATCTGAATGAGCAATCCATGTGACAGCTAATGATTAAATGATTTCTGTTAGCATTGCAACACTGTGACAGAAAGACAGAAGAGCTACCACACTACCCCCAGCTGAGTGCTCGAGTGTACCACTACAAACCAGGTCTTCGACAACTACTACCACCTTTGCCCCAGTTGCTTTTGAAATGATGGTACACAATTAAAATCAAAAACCTACTCTCTGAGGTGACATATCTCACACGTTTCCCAGAAGTACTGAGCAATCACTCCTAGCAATTAAAAGGAAAATATTTAGGGTAATGAACACTGAAAATAAATTTCAGGGCCACCAAAAGGATGACAGGTTTGGAAGGAAGATAGTGAGTGGAAGGGAAGTATTACATCCTCTTCCCCAGAGAAGTAACTGAGGAAAAGAGCTAGAACCAGACAAGACAAACCTCTGTCACACAGTTGAGGTGACACTGTCCACACCCAAGGCCAGCTGGTACAAACTGACACTTCTCACTGACTACTTTGCCTGGACCAGAAGCACTGAGGTGCTCCTAGAATTTCAAGCAATGCAACGTATAGTAATGATTGTGCTGAATGCAGGTAAAAGTTGACTGATTTGATACTCTGGAAGGGGCAGAACTATTGACCTTCCCCCTGCAAGCTGCTGTTCTGCAAAGGCCACAAATTAAATGGCAATGCTGAGGTTGCACTCACATCTAACCATTACACAGAGACTGATAGGAGGTGTATTTGGACAAGATACTGGATTTTTTCTTTATCCATGGCCAGGCGCCAGACAAAAAGGTTGCCAGCCTCGTCCAGGCAGGCCAGCTGGTTGGAGTTGAGGTGAGCAAAGGCCAGGTCTGCCACGCCTCCTGTGAATCCCTTCAGCAAGGTCCGCTCAGCAGTGCTGACGCTCAACACCCGCACCATAGCAGAGCCATTGCTGGCAGCTGTGGGACAGAGAGAGGGAGAAGTCACCTTTCATGTCTGTGGTTTCTCTGCATAATTCTCATAGGCTTCCCATAACTCTCATAAACTTCTCATAATTCCCAGGATTACCCTTATTAAAGATACCTCTATTAAATGCCAGCCCTAAACCTTCATCCCGAGCTCGCCAGACCTCCAAGGCTGACCTCCAGTGATAGTGAATTAATTTTATTTGCAATTTAATTTTCAGTTACTGGAGAAAAGGAGTGACTGAGAGGCAGATAGGTCAGACACACGTTCTGGAAGGGGAATGCAAAAGGCATGCACATTCACCCTGCAAAAAAGCACTGCTTTTTGGCTTGCATGACTGAAAAGAAGATGCTTCGGAATGTGTGCACGCTAAGCAAAGTTTCCAGCTTCCCCTTTTCAGACAGACATCAATCACTACAAAGCAGGCAGTCTTACAGAGATCGTGGTGCTTCCACTTCCTGATGCCCACACCAGCTCTAGCAAACCACTCAGCTTCCCATTGTTACTGCACCCAAGCTTTTAAAATATTTTTAAAAGGGTGAGACATCCTTAAGCTACTCTAAAATAACCTCAGCTGGGAAAAACCACAAGAGCAGAGTAGTAGATTTCATAAAAGACCAGACAAACTGGTGCAAGAACTAAGAACAAAGAGACACAAACACTCTGTGCTTCTATGAGAGCAGAAAGAGACACTGTAGATAACTTTGTTCATTTCATAGAACTGTTAAGGTTGGAAAAGACCTTTAAGATCATCAAGTCCAACCAGCATCACCCTCATGTTCACCACTAAACCATGTCCTCAAGTGCCGTATCCACGTGTTTTTTGAACGCTTGCAGGAATGGTGACTCCACCACTTCCCTGGGCAGGGCAGTTCCAATGTTTTAGAATCCATTCCATGCAAAAAATTTTTCCTAATATCTAATTTAAACCTTCCCTGGTACAACCTAAGACTGTTTCCTCTCATCCTGTCACTTTCTTTCCCACATGCTGCGAAACAATCTTTCCCTGTGTTGTTCTGCTTTTCTCTCTCTGCTGCACAAGACGCTGCATCTGCTTGGCTCTTTGGATCCTCTAAATTTAGCCTTAAACTCAACTCTAAATTTATGCAAGCAAATCCATCACAAACACTTATCTGCTCAAATTACCATGGGGCTGTTTCTGTGCTTAGCTACAGAGCAGCCTGTTTGCTGCAGAAATATTTAATTAGAGGAGGAATCTGAAGTCCTGAGTCCACTGAGTCCTTCTCTTTTATTCCTAACTCTCCCACATATCAAACTCTTCTCTCCACCTTTGCTTATATTCCCTCTACAACAGCTCTCTGATCTGGGTACTGCAAGGTATGTTTCAATTAGTGCCAGTTACATTGTTCTGATGTAAACTTTGCCTTTCTTAATGATACAAAGAGCAAAAGAATACAAATCACATCCAAAACGAGAAGGTATCTCACCTCTAATGGCATAAGCCAGGTAAGAGTTTGAAACAGCTATCAGATTGCCATAATAGTATTTCTGCTCCCAGTCATATCTAGCAACAGGCTGTATTTTCACCTGTTCAGGAGAAAGAAAACAAAACATGAGAAATGTCTGGAATGATCTCTTCCATCTTTGCGGTCCCTTAGTTCACTGCACACTAAGGAACAAACTGGAATGGAAAATGGAAAAACACAAAATGGAAAATTAAGGAACAAAGCTGGAAAGGGCTGAGCAGATCAAGACCAGAGGTCTCTCCTAATCATAAGCATTTGTTTTGAGCATGACTTAGTTCTCTCCTCAGCACCAGCTCTAATTTCAGCATATTGCTTCTTGCAGCTCTGACCCGCCGGCCAGAGCCCTCAGCAGGACTGACGCCAGCAAAGCAGCCAGGGAAACCCTCCCCTCAGGGTCCAGGGAGGAGACAAACAGCAGAAAAATCTTGCTTGTGGAGAAAGGACACTTTCCCAGGAACCTACAGCTTAGATCATGGACTTCTGAAAATTAAAGGATAACTTGGCCAGACTCTGGAATAACAGGAACAATCAGTTACAATATACTGCTCCAGCTTTTTTCCCCTGGTTAAACTCTTTGACAAACTTCTACCTAATTACAAGCTCCTATGACACAAGAAAAAAGATATTTATTTCTGTTTAAAAATATTCAAGCATGAGCTGATGTGACTAAAAAGGAGACAGACCATGCTTCTCTTGCTCCTTACCTTGTTACTCCCTCTGGCCTTACTGGTGATGCTGGAGTCACTGCTGGCCACTATCTCCACGTCTTTTGCTGATATCACTGAGCAAGTGGAGCTGTCATCACCAGAGAAGCAGCTTTAAAAAAAAAAAAAAAAACAAAGAAGGGTAAAAAAATCAGACAAGACTCAATGGAACAGAATATTTAACATTTTATGTTAAATTCATAATTTTAACAGCAACACAGCAGGATTTGTGCATCTAAGAGCTTGAGCTGAACAAGTGAAAACAGAAACTCCTCCCAGCTGAGTCTTCCTTCCCTATGTGTCACGGGTTTGAGAGAGTCAAACACCTGCTTTGTTCAGCTTGAAAACCTTCAGTTCATTTGACCCGAGCACAGACCTACATCTGATTCAAGTCCCCAGCACTGGAAGGTGTAAAGAAACCAAAACCAGCCAGTGGAACCTCATCAACAAAACAGTGCACACTGCACGTGGTTCTCATGGCATCCTCTCTCAAAACCATGACCAGAGAACCCAAGCAAAAGCTACTTCCATGAGCTCTGCAACACCTCAGGTGAGTTGGGTCCCTGAAAGAGTCCTGCTGGACATCTACAGGGGAACCACATATCTCAACCAGAGCCCTGATGATTTACATTTGCCTTGACCTGCAATTTTCACCATGTACAGTCCTGTTCCCCTCCTCTGAACAACTCTGCAGATATTCTTCAGTTCCTGAGCTGCAAGGATGGCAGACTCCACACATCAGCCTCATAAAAGCTGCAAAAGCTCTAACCAAGAGCACTGGCTCCCAAATGCCACCTGAACTCAATGTAAAACCCATTGTCAGACTCCCAGCACATAAGTCCACGCTCAAGCGAACCGAATTTGAGCTGTTTTGTATTCACTCTCAGCATTTCTTTGACAAAACTTACATGACTTGTTTCTCCTGCAGGGCTCCTAGAGAGATGCTGCGATGCACTGGCTTGGCCAAAGCAGGTCCATCTCCGCTCCCAAGGGGATCAGGCACCAGCAGCCCATTCAGGTCCCCGTTATACGAATTCGACGGTCTCTGGTTCTCATTCACCGCACCTGAGGAAAAGCACGACCAGCTGTGCCCAACATGCATTTAAAAGAAATAGCACCGTGTGAAATACACCATCCCCAGATGCTTTTTGTCAGCCTCTATTGGTCTGTCAGGTAGAATATGCTGAATGGGTTGGGAAAAGTGTTCTATAAAAAGGATGTGTAAGAGACCTCCCATGCGATGAGAAACTCACCTCCACACATCTGAGTGAAATAGCTCTTTTTCTTACACAAGCCCTTCCAGCAGATCAGAGAAACACCAAAGAACAGGTTTCAATGAACTTACCAGGCTCAAGGAGCAAATAGCCTTAGATCAGAAAGACTAAGCTGGTAATTCAGGTTTACTGAATCAAGTGCCAGACCAAAAGGTCTTGACAGGTCACTTCTGACCCTCAGGCCTGTGGAGAGACCTCTGAAGTCCAGCAGTGCAGCGATCAGCTGCAACATTTGGGGCTGGCTGGAAATAATACATTTGTTACTTTCCAAAACCAGCTTCTGACTGCGAGACCTGACCTCGAAGTCCAGGTGTTTAAGTAACTTTGCTAGGAAACTGCAGCTGTGCCTACGGGATTCCCGTATTTTTCCCTTGGTTGAACAATCACATAGAAGGTTACAGCACTCAAATTTTGTGTAAAGCAGCCATTTGTTCAGAGCCCCAGCTGTGCTTTGAAGAGTGTGTGTGCCCTGACTTTGCATGTCCGGCCTAGCACAAGCTGCTTGGTGGCTTCCATACCTTCGGAAGGGTTTAGGAGGAGACAGATGTAACAGGGGGTGAAGGGGACTCTTCTTCCTCACTAGCAAGGCAAACATTTGGCAACCCCCACTGGAGAGGAAGGCCCCTCCATCTGCACCCCCACATCAGCACACCCAAGGCAAAGCCGCCTGTCTCAGCGAATCCTCGCTTGAAATTTTCACTGGTTTTGAAACCCGAATTTCATATACTGTTGCCAGGTAACAACGGCTGCTGAGCTCTTGCAAAATGGCTGCTCCCAGGACCAGAAGCTCCCCCATCACTTGCACATGTAACAAACCTAAACATAACTGTGGGCAAGAGGCACATCCTTCCAAAGTAAGACAACCTTTCTGCTACTGAATAAGCTTCTACAGATCAGGGTGAGCGCTGCTGCCTAAAACAAAACTGCAACTATTCATTTGCTAGAACAATATTTTAAACTTGCATTATGGATACAGAAATGTGCAGTGACAGGGTACCCCAGTGCAGGGACAATTTGGGCACTCACCTCAGTGTACCTGCACTGCATGAAGAAAAAGCAGCAGCACTCACACAGCACAAGGAAATTCAGGCCAGGGAATGTGATCCTGTAACCACCTCACATTGGTGCTGTGCTTCCTGTCACAACATGAAGACGTGCCCCTTATTCCTACAGCATATGGTGGGTGCTTGTCCAGTTGCAGCTACTTCCACCAACAGCACTTTATCCTTTGTGACCAAAAGCAGGAAAATATTCCCCAGAGAAAAAGCATCCAGTGTCCTAGAGAAAGATGATATGTGCTTTTCTCTATTTGCAGCCATAGCCATAGCAGTGTCTCGTGTAAGCACCACTGCTCCTCTACAGACAGCAGGATGCTGACGTTTGCTCTATGGGAAAAAGAAAGGAGGAAACACTCCCCAGAAGCTGATGGGCCCAACAACAGTACAAGTTCAGGAATGGGCGTAGCTCATTCTGTGTTAGTGGAAGCCAGACAAGCACAGGTGCTGCCTGTGCACAATCCTGCAGGCATAAAAGAAGGGAAGAGGCTCTCTTTAGTAAGAATATGAACTAAACCAAAAGGTTAAGCCAGACTGGCAGACCCAGGCCTCAAAGGGAAAGAACAGTGTTTGTATTCATTACCTTTTCAAAGAGCACGAGCAGTCAGAGCTGAGACACTGAACTCTCCCTGCTCCCCTCACCAGCTGCACCAGGAGCTGCCAGCCTGTACTGAGCAGAACACTGCCCTGATAAACACCACGAGCAGGGTAAGCCCACGTAACGCCTGGTTATCAGCAGAGCTCTCTGCATGGATGGAAGGATCCTGCCCACCAGCAGCAGGGATGCTCCTCCACAGCACAGTGGCACTGACGGCCTGTCTCCAGGTCCCAGCAGGCAGGTCCATGCTTTGGCAACAGCTACTGAAGCAACAGATGAAGTTTGCCAAAACTGGGAGGAACTGTGTCAAGAGAGACAGACTGAGGAGCGGATTACATTTTCACAATCACCAAACCCAGCAGAATTAAAAAAGTATTATGGCAGCTGTAAACTCTTCAGAGCAGGGAGTGTTTCCTGTCACCTGCCTGGACAGGACCTAGAGGAACACGACACTGCTCACAGCTGCCTGCACCTGGTACTGCCAAACTTGAAGGCTCCCCTAATTCCTCTCCCCTGGCATCCTAACAGGAGTTTCAGAGACTCTCAGCTAGCATGTGCACTCTTCTTCCCCTTATTATGTCAGTCTTTTCAAGTTTATTTGCTGTTACCCAGGCAGTGATTTCTGCTGAGAACCACCACAGGTTCGTTCTGTGAACTTCCTGCCCACTTGCTCCTTTTCCTCTCAACTGCCTTTCTGTGCACTGGAATTGACAGAGAAGGTAAAAAGAGAATGAATAGGTAAGAAGAAGAATGAAAAGAAATAAGCCATACTCTGTCAGTGACTCCTTGGCTTCAACCAGCAGGAGAAGCTGCTTCAGGAGAAAGTCAAGTCACGTTGAGCAACAATTCTGACCATTTCTCAACCACCACATATCCTTTCAGTTCGGAAACTGCTTGTGAAATGAGTGTTCCCAATCCCTGCAATGAGTTCTCCTTTCAGTCTTTCAAGTACAGTATTGCACTATGAAGGAAAAATGTATATTTTTCTTATAAGAATTAGAATTCAGGAACGTGCTAGCACTCCAGAAACACGAGAAACTATTCCAATTAATGAGAAGTTTCGCTGTGGGTAGTAAATCTAATGAAGCTGCCTTCCTGGAGGTTTGGTCGATCACCTCATGTGCCTCTACAGCCCTCCCACAACAATCCCACACCCAACCTCTCTTCCTTTTGGCCAAGCAAAAGGCAGCACATATGGCAGCTCCTTTGGAGGTAGCACATTCCTGCTGAGTCTCAGGACATTTAAAAGTTATATTATTCCTGTCCTGCCTTTCTCTCAAAGGGACCACAAGAGGGGTGTAATCCTGTCCTCTACCCAGAGGCTAAGATTTTTTTGCAAAGCATTCACATCTCAGCCTCCTTCAGACCATTACCTCACCACGTCTGACTGAAACACCATGGTAGGTTCAAAAAGGGGGATGAGAGAGAGCCTAAACTACAGGAGCTACTATCCAGCTGACTCCTGAGCCTGCTGCTAATGCTCTTACAGGCAGAAGGGAGCCTGCTGAGCTCTGAGCTGAGTAGTATATTAGTTCAAAGCACAGGAACAAAACTCGAAACCACTTTAGGAGAGATATTTGTGATCCCATCTCACATACAAATAAGGAGAGTGAAAAGTTTGTGCAAAGGGTGAACACGGCACTGATCTCAGAGCGGCCTGACGGCCCCTTCCACTCAGCCCAGCGAGACGCCTGGGAAACACTCCAAGTACTCCTGCTAAGGGCGGACACTTGTGTGGCGGAGGTCGGTGCTGTTCAGGTCCCAGCAGCAACACTTCTCAGCTGAATGGAGCCCCGAAACCGCCGCAGCAGCGAGCTCTGGGGCCGACCTGCTCTCGCTCTGCCCAGCGCCAACAACCCCCTCGTCAAGCGAGGATCCCCAAGCCGGGGGCTCCTCTCCTCACCGGCCGGTCCCCACCGCGCCGCTGGCTCGGGGCTC
>WEIT01024993.1:3160-26336 GCA_013389985.1 Dryoscopus gambensis | reverse complement strand
CTGGGCACAGCCCTGCACACACAGCACAGCAGAACCCGAGCAGAGCTTCAGGCACCAACTCCTGCAGAGCGGCACGGGACCGACCCTCTGTGTCTGCCTGAGAAGAAAATAGAGGTGTCCCGTTTCGCTTAGAGGGCAGGGAGACTGACTACAGACTACCATCACTGTTGTCAACCTCCTGTATTATGTGGGGAATTTGCACTGGTAAAATACAGCAGGTGAGAACTAAGCTGTCAGTGTTAAACCTGAGCCAAAGGCTCTGTTACGAACACTGCTGAGAGGGAGAGGAAGAGGTGTCTGGAGGGCAGACGTGCGCTGCACTCACTGGTAAAACTGTCAGGAATTGTTCAGTTCGAGGTCCAGCTCTGCAAGCATTTCCCCACCAGACAGACAGGGTCTAACCCCAACAAGCATTATCACACACTCCACAGCCAACTCATAAAAATAATTTAAACTTTTAAGAAAATCTCTGTTTTATTGTGTAATGTAGCATTGAAACATCTGAACAAATCAATAACTGGGCTGTACAGGCTGCTGTTCTTTCATTTCTTTGGGTTATAGAGCATCTTGTCAGTACATGAACAACAACCTTTTGCATTATAAATTCTTTCCGAGGCATGCTGGTACAACACAAATTTCTCTTATCAAATGCAGCTAAGTCTAACTTCCAAACATCATGCACAAGAAACTCATCTAGTGACAATGTAAACTCAGCAGAAGGGCAGGTCACAAGTCTTGCTTGCTCACACTCTGCAGTGCTGCAGGTTTGTGTATGATATTTGGAATGTTCCGTGAGTGTGAATAATACCAGTTAAGAGGAGAAGAGGAAAACGAAAAAAAAAAAAAAATTAAAAAAAGAAAGAAAAGAAAAAAAAAAAAAAGGAAAAAAAAAACCCCGGGGGCCCCGGGNTTGACTTTTAAGGTAAAGTGAAAAAAAAAAAAATTTAAAAAAGAAAGAAAAGGAAAAAAAAAAAAGGAAAAAAAAAAGCCCGGGTGCCTCGGGATGGGCAGCTCAGCCGAAGTTGTGCAATGCTAGCCTGAACATGTCATTGGTGCAAACCCAGGCATCGTTGATGTTCTTTAATAGAAATATCTGGTGGAATCCCATGATAGGATCTTCATCAGCCTGTAGAAAGAGAGGGGGGGGGAAAGGTTCAAAACAACTCTGTTTTTGAGACAATGAGACAACTTAAAGCTAACATTAACAGTGACATCACATGCTGTAAGATGGGTAGTACCCCAGGAGACACCAATACCACAAGAGGGTCTGTTCTGAGGGGCTTTGCAGACAAACACCCAGGGCCCAGTAACATGGAAATCCTGCAACAGCATCTGAAGTTGGGGTTTTGTGCAAGACTTGCTGACATGTCACTCACCACACTGATGGAACACGCCTGCCTCAGTGTTGAATCACAAATCCCTTGCCCAGGAATCAAGCTTAAAAGAAAGCAATTCAATTTTTAGCTGTAGACTTTGGGTTGATGGCAGAAGGGAGTTTCTGTAGAGGTTGGTATCAGCACATTGCCTGGATGATCCAGGTGACCTGGGCTTTGAAAGCCTTGCCAGAGCAGGTGCAGCTGGCCAGTCCACAGTACTTCCCACTTCCACTGTCCAGCAACAGCTGGAAGGGAGCAGAGCATTCCCTACAGCTGTGACAACGTGTTCTAAGCACAGGGAATGTCTGCAGCAGTGCCTCCACTCCTGCCTCTGACAGCGTGTCTGGGTATTTACAGTATTACTACAAAAGTGGAAAATAGTATTAGAGGGAGACTAGTACTCCCACCTAATGTTTATTTATCCATCTTCTCAGAGACATAGTACAGGAATTAAATCCTCAATGTAACATAAATGATTCCCAAATCAATTGTATGGAAATCACACAACAGGAAATCTGAACAGCACACAGGACCAACTACAAAACAATCTTCTGATGGTGGCTGTAGTGTGTTCAATTCAGCATTTTTGGAGGATTTTAAGCTTTATTCTCTCAACACATGACTATTCAGCTTCATAAAAGGGGGGGAATGTATAAAAAAGAGCCTTGAAAAGCAGCAGCCAGAGCAGCTCATGAAAGAGGCTGTCAAAGCACTGAATATTCATTGGCAATGCTCTGCTGTTCACCGAGAACAAGTGAAAAGTCTGAAGAGCAAAGCAGACTACAAAATAAACAAGAAATAAACTTTACTTTAAAACAGTAATATTCATGGACTGCGAAACAAGTATGCTTTGAGGAGCAACTGGCAAAGGACATCAGTTATATCACAGAACAGCAAGTCTGCCAGAGCACTGGTGCATCAGGTGCATGGAAGGGAAGCATTCAGATCCAAAAACCACTGCAAGGATTTCACAGTGACAACTGCCTAGAAAGTGGTGTACATGAAGTGGAGTTTCAGTAAGCGTATGCTAATTCACAGAGGAAAACCAAAGAGGGCCCTAGACTGGCCCCTCAGGAAAGTGATACTGAAATAATGATAGATATTTATTTATTAAACCAGCTGAGAGCTCTAAAGCTATCAAGGCAAGCACAGGGTTAGCAGTTATTAGGGAAGAACAAAGAACCAAAACCCAGAAGTAAGCAAGTGCATAAATAGGCAAAGAACACCCACATATCAAATCCTGCATGCATTTCTTAGTATTAAAAAGAATAAAATGATGCAATAAAGTCATAAAAGGACAAGAAGAATGATCCAGCTACAGGACAGTTTCCTACTAAAGAAAGTAAACTGAGTACAAGTCTTCAGCTTGCAAAAACATGAGAATGGGGAGAACAGGCAAGACAAATAAATTACTATAAAACATGAAAAACAAAGGGAATGAGGAAACTACTACAGACTGAAATTAAGTAGGCAACAAGTAAGGCCAGAAGTATGAGCAAGTCAGTGTTCAATACATGACTGAAGGAGGGAAAAATCCTCAAGGCAAGACAAGTGCCAGTAGTCACTGTCCAGCAGATGAACAGGGCAGCTTGTCCCTCAATACACACCTGCTTTGCATGAGGCAGAGCTCGCTGGGAAGGAGCCCAGTGAACACAAGCAATTACTCTGGGTTAGACCAGCCGTCCATCTCGTGCATTAGCACGTATGACAGCAGTCATGGCAATTATTTCAAAGGAAGTATTATCCTTACTACATATGCCCAGAAGAGAGGCTCACATCTCTGTGCTGTAGAGGTGGCCTGTGCACTGAAGCCCATGGGTTTGTGCCTTTTCCAGCTTCTCCCGGGTATCCAATGTAACCCATCCCAGGAGAGCCTCACCACTGCTTGGGAGCTGGCAGGTTCTCAACTCTCAGTTGCCCTCCCCTTGTAGATCACTGAAGCATCTATTACAAGTTACCTAAGTACTTTTCCCACCAAATTTGAGCTTGTCATTACTGACATGAGTATGCTTTAAAATATACCTCTGGAAAAAAAAATACCATCACCAGACAAGCTTTAATGTAGGTCTCCTCGATTTCTGATAAGCCTAGGTAGGCTCTGATAAAAGCACTGCAGCTCTTGATGTTTTCGCTTAAGGAGAATTTCCTCCTTTCTTAAGCAATTCAGGGCTGGACACATGGAGAAAGACTAAGAGGGAATTCTCCCCCAAAACACTTGGTGTGGTACAGACAGCTAATTCCCACAATGAAGTCACATATTACTGTTTTCTTTATTCCTTTCATGTTATCTCTTTATAGCATAGAGGAGCAGTATACTTTAAAAACAAGGAAAATCCTAGACTATATTCAAGGTGAAGTAAATACTTTACAGTCCTTTCCCAAAATTTGACTATGTAATATTAGCACGTAGCAAAGGCCCCCAGTTCCGTGGCTCGAGATGCCCCTGGAAACACAGACTAATCCTGTCCCATTTTAGTTTAGATCTTCATCACAGCTCAGGTAACACCATTGAAACTTTCTATCCTTACTTTTCACTCCAAATTCAGGCATGTCCAACTCAAGAGTTGCATTCCAGATGTCAGCCCAGGCTCTAAACACAAGGGGCTTTAGTCTTCCCATAAAACTTTCCTTTGTGCAGTTCAAATTCTTCCACTACATCACTGAATTAAAACAAAAATTTAAGAAGTCCCAGAATCAGACTTGAAGGCTCCTCTGATTCCCAGGCCAGCCTTTTACTCAGCATGAGCACAGACTACAGCAGCTCTGCACCACAGAACCACAGAATGGGCTGAGTTGGTCCATAGATGGGACCTTTGGAGATCACACAATCCAATCCTCCTGTCCTGGGCATGGACGTCTTTCACTGCATCAGCCACAGCTTTGTCTAGCAGAGTCTTCAAATTCTCACAGAACAGATGTTTCACAAGGTGTCCAGGCACCACCTCCCAGGGTTTCAGTCTTCCCATGAAAATCTTTCCTTGTGTCCCATCTGTACCTTCCAAGTTATGGTTTCTATCCACTGTCCCTTGTTACACTGTCTGGCAGCACTGAGGAGAGTTTGCTTTCAGGTTGTTGGAAGTACTCCATTACTTTTCACTTACATTTCAGGCAGATTGCCTTTAGCCACCTTCTCTTCCAGCTCCACAAGCTCTCCCAACATCCACAATCTTGGGAGCTTTCTGACCTTTCAGTTTTTCTACATCCTTTCTGACCTGGAGGCTCAAAAGGAAGTCCTCAGCTCACAGAGCAGCGAGTCACGTCAGAGTTTGAGATGCAAGACTGCTTTGCACTTCAGGTTTAGCTACACAACTTTCCTCCTCTTGCCTGGTCAGAGAGGGTTTTACTTCTTCACCAGCACCCCCAGCAATTATTGATTGAACTGCAGGGTTGCAACAACCCTTACCTCAAGGAAAGGCTAATTACTTGAGACTGCAGGTTCTTTCAGATGTTAAGCCTTTTTTAACAGGCTTTAAGCAATGCTTTAAGTGTTCAGCATGCATTACAAAAACATCCAGTGATTTTAATTGCAAATTTCCTTTTCCTTTTAAGACTAGGAAACACCACATAACAATTAGTTATTCACAATTAATTCTGCATCGATCACTTCAAAAATCACACTCTGGGGAGAGCCACACATCTGCCACACGGCTCTGAGAACACACAAGCCACAGCCATGCTTCTCAGCCGAGCTCAAGGGACAGAAGGGCAACAAGAGAGCACTCCTTACTCAACCAGGACAGCGAGGGCTGGAAGACAGGTAAGGCACAGGGTTAAACGTTGTGGAGGGCTAGCCTGAAGACTTCGTTGGTGCACACCCAGGCACCTTGAAAATTTTTCAACAAAAAGGTTTGGTGGAAGCCTAGAACTTGGTCATCATCTGCCTGAGCATGACAGGAGAAATACATTACTAGGTGAAGCACACTGAAGATACTGGGTGACATTCTGGATGAACATTGGCAAAGCAGGGTCACACCAAAAGGAATTCACTCCTGAAGACTTAAACTGATGCTTACTCTTCCTAGTTGAAGCAAGCAAGTGGCACTCAGACAATGAACAGCAATATTGGGAATAAGTGGATGTTTGTTTATTATACCTCTCCAAAAGGATAACTCCACCAAAACATTAATACCTATTGGCATCCATTAAAGAGGATCTTTGAAAGCAATTACTGCACTGCTTTAGCCAGCGAGTTAGATCCGTGCTAGTGACATTCACCTACTTAGATGCCCTGTTACTCTGCAGCATCTTCTCAAAGAAGCTGTTGTACCCAGATCCCTCAGTGCAGGTGATTATTCTGCTGCAAAAGGTATTTTTTATTTATTTATTTATAGTTCATACTGGTATTAGCATGCTGGGCTGTGGACTGGAGCAGCACAGAGGCAGATACACATCCTGACCTTGTCACGGGCAGTTAGGATTTCAACTGACCCCAGTTAAAATTCCTCCCTCACAGGAGGCCAAGGGCTTAAAACAATCCAAACCTGCAGATCTATTCGAGAATTAATATTCTTATAAAGGAAATAACAGTTTGACAGTAGCAGTCCTTAGCCCCATTATTCCTTCAGAACTCTTTTTGTACAGTCAAGAAGAACACTCAGGCTTTGTGATGATATGGTAATAGTTCACCCCACAATATATGCAAGGGAAGTAGAAAGTTTTTCTCCTTTGGTTTATTTTTTCCCCCTAATGATTTATATAGAAATGATTTAGGGAAGAAACATATGTATAATGGTTTAAGGCAGAAATACAAGATGTGCCCAGCTTGCTCAGAGTCGATGATGTTTCCACTGATCTTTTGGGACTAGCAATTCAACTAATGCCTCAGAAAATCTGTTTAAATATCATGCCGAGAATGACAACGTAGGAAAGAGCATGCTGCAGGTATTTTAGCACTATTATTTTCTTGGATTACTCTATTAAAAGAATTATAAATGGTCCTTCATTACATAAAACAATTCAAGTTTTAAAAAAACTGCAGAGAATTAAAATATGCATTAATTGTCCTGGGCTTTAAAGAATTTGTTTCTCAGTCCCATGAAAAGGATAATGGAATAGTAAGCAGGAAGAATGGCCTTGCCTTTCAACCCCTTCAAACTCTGCTACTGGTGGTCTTGGAAATGCCCTTCCTTGCACAAAATTTCTCTTACAGTTCTCCTTGAGACCAACATATGCAGGCTGAGCAGCGACACCACTAAGAAGGCAGCTTTAAATAACTGTGAGTATGCAGCTCCACGTTTGCCTGTTACAGTGTTCCCTGCTCAACTGGAGCTACAAGCGAGCCACTTGTTAAAATGCACCATCTGCACCCAGTTGTTCTCAGTTCCTCTATTGTACACAGAGCAGCACTGAGATGCAGTAAAATGGCTGTCAACATGTGTGAATTGGCACGAGAAAAAAGTATTCACTACATCTGACAGCCAGGTTCATTCATGCCACACACCGGTATTTCTTCATTCGTCCACCTACGGCAGTCTCACACAAGGCAGAAGCGTGATGTTAAAGTTCTAAGTTGACTTTGACCTTCTGGACACTTGTTCTGTGAGAAGTGGCATTCCCACGGATTAAGATGTGATTTTTAAAGCTAAGGTTTGAGACACATACATGTGAAGAGTGGAAAAACATTTCCTGATCTACTGAAAATTCACAAGCAAGTTGGATTTGATCATGACAGTAGGCATACTTTAACCCAGTATGTTCTCTCCAAATACCTGGATGCTCTAACATATGATCCCCAAATTATACTGAGTTATTTCAGCAAGTCGAAATTATTCAGAGGTTAAAAACAATACATCAGAAAATACTACCCCAAGTCATGGTATTTATGGAAAGTTCCCAGACTGCATTTACAATCCCTCCAATATTAACGGATGAGAAAACCCAATATCTTTACAGAATCTTTTAGAACTTGCTATCTTGCCACAAGATCCAACACAATCACTGTTGCAAGCTGTGATCTGCTTGGTAATTATGCAATAACCTTAAAAACACGACTATGCAAAACTAGGTGCAGATGTGACTGGCCCAAGACATTGAGTCAAAAGGTCTCGATCACATCACAGAGTTTTGTGCACACCCAAGAGCAAGGCTGAGGAGATCAGCATGTCTGTCCTGCAATTCAGTGCTTTCCATGGTCACACGTGGCTGCTTTTCCACAGTGTGTGCAGGTGGGACTGAGCAACAAGAAAGCTGGAATCCAACTTGCAGATAGGAAGCAGGAGCACCTTTAATGAGAGCGAAAGCTGCCCATGTTAGGTTCAGCAGTGGATGCAATACACTGGGCACTGCTCTTCTCAGCTGCCCAGCCCAAAACAAAGAGAACAGCTTAGCAAGCAGATTCAAACATTCAGTCCTATGTTTGCTTAGTAAACAGTGCAGTGTCAGTGGAAGTTTGGATGCCTTGATACTGGAGGTGCCACTGAGTTAGCAGGAAAAGGAAATCTAAACAGCTGTTTTAAAACAAACTGGGTGCAGGTAACTCTAAAGACTGGACGGCATTAAAAGTCTGACGTCACAGCATGGCTGGACCAAATGAACTCTGATACCTTTAAGTACTGCTATGTAATTTCACATTTTTTAAACTAACACCACCCAGTGTGAGCAAGTTCTGCCTGCAGCTGACTTCACATAGAATATCTTTTGCAAATTCCAGGACAATATCCTTTATTCATAACCAGCTTCCTTAATCTACAAGTCTGTGGCCCTGGTATATTGGCAGACTAGGTAAGTCTACACAGTTCAGTACTGTCACTCACATAGCAATATAGTCATACTAAGCCTGAAAAATAATCTGATTCTTCCCAAGAAGCAGCTTAGTGTTTCAACAGTGTTTCATCTCAGAGGTAACATTCCTGTGGCTGAATCAGTTTTGATTACAGAGGTACTGGACTGTACTGACACCAGGATTGTATTCTTGTGTCCTGTGACAGTAAAGAAAAAGTGTGGACTCACTGAAGGGTGGTCAGTTAACAAAATGAAGTCTGCTAAATCAGAGCTCAATGCAAACATCACATCAAGGAGGATGTTAAACCAGATGTGCTTAAATTGTCTAAGAACACTGTGGACACCAAAACCTTACTGCATGAGGCTAAGCGAAATACTGATGCCTCTAGAACCTGCATGATATTTGTCTGCACAGTAAAATCCACAAATACTTTGCTTGGCAGAACACGACTGCCACATTACGGGTGGTTTACCTAGAACTAGGTATCGGAAGGAAGGAGCATTTCTTGACAGTCTTGAACAGCAGAGGAAGAATATCCCAATGCAAGCTTACCCCTGGTCCCTCCCCACTCATGAGAGCATTTTAATGTGTTCAGAAATCAGATGATTTAGAATCCTACAAAAATCTAAGACATAAGCACTCATTAACCTGTAATGGAAAGAGTTTACCTTAAGCTGTCCCACTACCATACTGAGTATACAGCTATCAGGTGTAGGTTGGTGGTCTTGTGCTGTGATGCTGTGTTGTATTTTTTGGAAAGGGAGGCTCTGCAATGAAAAGAAATCAAAATACGAAAATGTACAGTAATTTAATTATTTAACTTACAAAACAAAGATTGAACAAACCCAGCATTATGAAGTGTTAGACTATTGTGGCAGTACTGCACAGAGAACTGCTGCAAATGAGGGCACTACTCATTTGGGAGAGTCAATTTTTACAGTTGTGTTTTTCAAGCACCAAGAGCAGAAATAACATCACCATCCACAGTAAATGGTACCTTTTCTTACTCTAACTGCACTGCCTGAAGAGCTTCAGATCATCTGTAAGCTCAAAGTTCATATGATGAAGGAACAAACCTCTGCTCTGAACTGTGTTAAAAGATTTTATCATCTAATACTTAAGGTTTACCAGACAACTCTGAATTTTCTTCTTTGTTAAAGTGGCTATGAACAGAAAGGAAAAGGGGATGAAGTACTCAAGACTTGAAATCCACATAACCACCCTTCCCCTTTTTAATTCCCTTGACACTCAGGTAGCCAGTGTCAGTATATCTGGAGGTACTTGTGCAAGGAACACACCTTGAGGAGCACCAGGCATTGGAGAGTAATTCCAATCTTTCAACTTAGACCACACTCACGTTCCAACATGGAGAATTCCAAGCAGTGAATGTGAAGTATCAGGGGGATCTCAGAGTCCTGTCACACAAATACAGTTTTGGCACAGGTCTCCCAAAAGCTGCATTACTGCTAGGTGCTTTAGTGGCAGTTCAGCATGGATGGAGCTCTGGGTGACCACGTGGCAGATACTCAAAGTCCAGGAACTGCACAGGACAGCAAGCACAGGGCCATTCAAACCTCAGGCGGCACTGGGATGCTTTTGCTGCATTTCCCTGATTTGGAATCAGGTTGAACCAGATCCAAATGCATACTTTGACAGGTTCTGCGTTTCCCTCTAGTGGAAGGAGCCTCAAAGACCTCCTAGAAGGCCTAGGTAAGAGACTCGAGTCCTGCTGTAACAGATATGAAGTACAGTTTTGGCTCTACAAGCCTAAGGCTCTACAAAGAATTCCAGGAAGCTAAATCCTTGGATAACAGAGAACACAGAAACTGTGGAAGGATCAGGACCTGAGGAAGCAAAGGAAGTGTAGGGAGCAGCCCTCTAATTAGAGCGACACTATTCAAGAACACCCTTTAATAAAGCCTGTGGTGTTTCCTCTTGGCTGGGAGTATAATCCCAACCAACTCGGAAGCGCAAAGTGGACCGACAGCTTTGTAGTATAAAACAGACATTTAGTAACAACACAAATCCAGAGCCTTCTTTTCTGAATGACCAGCAGACTGTTTTCCAGGGTCACCATCCCAAACTTGAATGTGCAAAATGCCCACACAGCCTGCACAAGCACAGGCTGGGAAGTTCCTCTGACAAAAGGGTACTCCAAAGCCCAGTCCTATCTCAGCACAAGAGCTTCTTGTTGAACAAGCCCCGGAAAAAGATTCTCTTAAAAAGGCAGAGGGATGAAGGGGAATGAATGCAGCTGTGTCCAGGGAGGAAGGAAAGGCTTTGGAATCAAGACCTCTGCAAAACAGTGACAAGGAACCAAAGACAAGGCTGGGTAAGAGAGTGGCTGTTTTAAGTACCTGATTCCACAGGACAAGAGGAAATGGCCTCAAGGTGCATCAGAGGAGGTTCAAATTGGACATCAGGAAGAATTTCTTCACTGAAAAGGTGGTTAAGCATTGGAATGGGCTGCCTAGGGAAGCAGTGGAGTCACCATCCCTGGAAGTGTTCACGAAACAACTGGACACGGCACTTAGTGCTATGGTTTAGTTAACAAGGTGGTGTTCAGTCAAAGGTTGGACTCAATCTTGGACATCTTTTCCAATGTTAAAGGTTCTATGATTGTCCTTTTCAGAGGAAAGGACCCCAGATAGCTGGCCAGCGTAGTGAGCTACTCGTGTGATGCACTGGGAGAAATCCCACTGGAAAGAGTAAGAGTGTAGCTGACAGGAAAGATCATTGGTTTTTAGGACAGGCAGAGGCTACCTCAAAAGGATGGCTGCTTATGGACATCCATCTGTACTGGAGCGAAGGATTTTGTGGTATGAAAAGTACAATAGAAGTGTCTAAAAAGCAAGGAGCCACACAACAACCAGGGCTTTCACAATCCTCTGACATTAGAAATTGACCAGTCTTTCACTATGAAAACTATGGAGTCCTCCTTGAAGTCAGGTAAGAGCAATTAGGCAAGAATAAAGTTAGGTAGCATAAACTTGCCGCTGGCAGCAAGAATACCTGCCTCAGCTTCCTCCTAGGTCCAGTATGTTCATATAACCACGCAATTATTATCTCAAATGCTCAATGTAAATCAGGCTGCCCCTAATTAGCACAGGCACTCTATGTGAAACAAGTCCAGCACCAATTAGGACAGAAGGAACAAGTGTCAACTCCCACGTTGCAACAAGGTAGAGATGTGCCAGTCTTGCCCAGCAATGCCCATACAACCTTGCCCTACTCTTTTAGCAGATTGAAAAGGTGCCATACCATTGCTGTCACACAGCAAAGAATTTCACCTATAAGAAAATGCCACCTCTTGGTGCTTACATCAGTTTGCCAGCCAGGTACTGAAGGACACAAGACTGCAGAAGTGCGAAAGAACTTCAGTGCCAAACTTTCAGGGATGTGCTGAACTGACTAAGCAGCTCCAGAAGCAGAGTAGGTGAGCACATGAAGCTGACACAGCAAAGAGAGCCCAGGCAGCTCAGTGCTGACAGAGGAACGCTGAAGACATAACAGTCACTGTAAGCTGATACAGCCCATAATGAGCCACGGCGGTGGAAGGGCACAGAGTAACTTCAGTGCATTTCCTCCTTACTTTAAGCAGATGGATACAGGCCAGAAAAAGTTTTCCTAAAGCAAAGTAGTGCATCTCGATTCGCCAATTACGACTGCAGCAGGCACATAAATCCAGAAAGTCCACCTTGCACCAGAGACAGGGAAGGTAAAGATGAGCTATGTCACAGTGGGAAAGGGGTTGGATCTGCACTGGGCTGAATCCAAGGCAGCAATCAGACACTGTGGCCAAGCAAATGCTTGGCTGGTTGGGTATCTAAATGGCTGCTAGCCCAAAAGTCTAAAGAACACTGAGTACACAAACAAGCAACCCTGAAGCTTGGGTATGGCCTCACCTACAAGCAGCAGTTGCTGCTGTTTCTGAGATGTGCAGCCTTCTCAAAGGCAACACAGGTACCTAAAGCACAGACCTGAGGGCAAACCTCAATCTTTACAGTTAAAGATGCCGCAGGTGAAAGAAGCAATTCCAAAACACAGGAGCAGTAGCTGCGCAATAAGGCAAGTATCAAGTTACAATTATTTTTCTCCTCAATGTGTAATAAAAATGTCTGAAATACTATACTCAGAGCAGACTGTCTGGTGACCTAAAAAGCATGTACCCTGCATATTTTGCAAGAGAAACAAATTTCTAGTCTCGTAACAGCTTGCAAGTACCCCCAGTTTTATAACAGAAGCATGGATTTACTCAAGAAGATAAAAATTCTCCAAGTTTAACTAAACGAACATGGAATTCCAGTGTCCTCTCACTTGCTGAAGAGAAACACTCCTGAACCATACCTGCTCATATCTGAACTGCTGACAAATCTGCATTGAGGATAAGTCAGCTTCTCCACTATAGAACTTATTTGCAGTTTACGAATCAGAAAACAAGTTGTTCCTTGCTGTAATGTGTCTAGCCTTTATCACAGACAGATCCAAGTAACAGGTTTGCTACTGCTTCTTCCTTGGCATGCCTTAAAAGAGCAAAGACACCTTTCACTCCTCTAGATCGGAGGCAACTTATGCATTAGACCTTTTTAAAAAAATAAATCAATAGTGTCAAATACAATTGCAGTCACAAAATAACCTTTCAAACTATGGAGTCAATTAACATTCCACCATTAGAGCCATCAGTGGAATAACCCACTACACAGCAGTAAATCATAACATTTCTTGAAGACCCAAGTTGGAAGCACAAGTTCAAGATTTTTGAACTGCTTAAGTCTAACTCAAATTTTCAGAAGCAATTATCTTCTAGTCTTCATAACTGTTTCCCAAAACATTTAGTAAGGATTACAGACTTACAGTGAGTTTTTCAACGATGGCTGCTTTGCCCTGGAACTGCTGTCCTTCCCACGTAAGGCATGATGCATCAATCTGGGGGAAAAAGAAAAAAGTCATCAGCCTGCTTAGGTAACCCTTAAGCAATTCTGGTAAGAGACTTCATTTATTTAGCATAAATCCTTAGAATCTGGTAATTTGAAAACTACCTCAAAGGGAGATAGAAAGAAACCAGCAAAAGCAATTGAAGAAGTTTGGCACAATCAACTAAAAATTAAATAGACTATATTTCATTATCATAAATCCACCAGCAAAAAGAGTTCCTTCCTTTGGATAAAAGTCATCTTTCAGAAGAAAATCTAAAGAATACAAAAAAAAATCCTAGGGACACAAAGTCAAGCATGTGGAAAGAGAAAAATATATGAAGAAAATTGACAATGTGGGTTGCACCACCAGGGTAGTGCTCCAACTCTCCTAACTAAAGCAATTCAAAAGTGACTGGCCAGATCCCTGCCTGGAACAGGTGACAAAAGTCTTGATTGACTTGGATTACATCACTAAAGATAAACTGAATCTTGTGGTGGAAGTAGTGGCACAGGAATACAAACCAAATCCAAGAGCTCCCTGCTGCAAACCCTGCATGCTATAAAATTTGTTTGCTCCCACAGGGTCTCTGAAGGGGAAAAGCTCATCATTAAAAGCCCATTTCTGCAGAATCTCGCCATGTGACCTTGGTGCATTTCACCCACATAAAACAGGGTCCCATTCTCCACAGTTTAGGAACTCCACAAAACAACACACATCAGTGACCTGCATAATAGCTCTTCCAACTACATGTGCACAGGACTCTTCATGGAATGATGGAAAGCAGAAAGACCCTAAGGGTGAAAAAAAGCCAGGAGTCCATTGTGTGGAAGGCCCTATCTGCAGGAATTTAAATTAGTTCGTACTTACCACAATTTTGAGGACTTGGTGTATTTTGGTAATAAAATGACAAACTGCTTAGAGCCTCCATATTTAGAGCTGTAGTTAGAACACAAACGGCTTGGTTTTCTTCCTCTCTAGGCTCTGTACACAGCTTCTTGGGCAAAGTAAAGCAACAGTCTGGCAGGTAGCAAGTACACAACAATCCCAAGAGCAAATGGTATCAGTGCTGCTAGATATTGCTGAACTATAAGGAGGGGTCTCAAGAGGGTCCTGAACCGTCTCAATCCTCAAGAGCTTGCTGAAGCTTCACACAGCTCATCCAGCACATGAAAAACCGGTCAGAAAAACAGGATATGCTGCTAGAAGACTTGTCAGCCTTGAACGTCTTGCTGCAACTCCTCAGCCACCCAGCAGCATTCCTCATCATCAGCAATCAACTCCACACACAGAGCACTTTGCATGCTCTGGAGGATCTTCCCCCAAAACTAAAAGCTGATGCTCCTTGGGTTTGTTAACTACAGTTTTTAATTCTGGTATCCAAGTCTACATCACACCAAATAACAAGCAAAAATAAAAACCTGATGTTTGAGGAAATTCAAACTAAATTTACATTCATTTAACATGTTATTCTACATGTTTAAACTGGATTTAAAACTGTAAATCTATTTCAATGTTCAGAGGATTAATACAGCATGAGGTAAAAGAAACACCTGCAAGAACTGCTAAACACAGGGTAGGACTTTAGTTACATCCCACTTCAAGAGGGATCCAAGCAAATCCATGCCTGTAAATTAATGGCAAACTAAGACTACAATGTTTGCTTTTACAGAGCACTTCATCACAGGATTATCATCAAACCTCTCCAATACAAACCACTGTCTACAAATAAAGAGGGCTTTTGTGAGTCTGGCTGCCTATAAGGCAAACAAAGCTCAAAATAGAAGTGAAACATAAAAGAAAAGCAATAAATAAAAGTGAGTGTGATTGCACTGACTGGCATTCTGGAGTCAGGATAAAGCCTGCTCTCCCATCCTGTGTATTCTCACACATCATAACAGGGAATCCCAGACAGATAATGGGACAGAGCCTTAGCTCCCTTTCTGTGGATACTTACATATATTGCTCCTAACTGAGTCCTGTCTGCATCAAAAAGCTGGTAGTAATGTTGTACAAAGCTGGATCCAATCTGCTCCCAGATAGGCTTGTCTCCCATTCTGAATCCTCACCCAGAGCCAGTGACTATAAAACAAACAAACAACAAAATCATCAGAAAGATCACAGGAATAAGCGTAACACTTGGCTTGAGTGTTAGCATCAAGAAACACAGATCCTCTCAGCTGGCCTGAATTTTTCTTTGGGCTAAGTAGGACAAAACTCACCTCTGTATCCTAGACTTGTAAATAAAAGTCTCGGATACTGAATGGTTTAATTTCTAATTATAGATTCGGTTTGTAGTGCTATTTCAGTGTGAGGTCACATCTCATGTACAAATGTGGAGAACAAGAACAAAACCGAGTGTTACCACCTTATCTTCACATACTTCAGAAGTTACACCATCTGAACAAGCTGCCAAGTGCTCGCTGTTTCAACTTGATCTCATTTACTGTAAACAACTGACCTGTTAATATGGATTGTCTGCAAGTGGCTTATGTCAACTGATTCATGTATTTAGCTCCTCAGGTATTTCACCATCCACAGGCCATTCTAAGAGTGTCCTGTCAATGGCACATAACAAGAGTTAATTCACTAGCTCACTGTTTAACACAAGCTTACTGCCCATCCTCTTCTATCCTGTCACTGAGGCTGAAGTAGACTCGATGTTTATCTTTGAACCTGTAATAACTTCAAGATACAAACCATGATTTTTCATAGTGGTGAGAATCTACAGTTCCTAGTGAAGGTGCTGGAAGCTCAGGGGCATCCCACACTTCTGAACACAAGTCCCTATATTCCAGAGGGATTAAGCACAGAGCGTGCACAGCAGTGTAGACAAGCCCAAACTCTCACGCACCATCAGTACAGCTGATGGCTTTATCGTGACATTACATTTTTTAAAGAAAGCAAATTAATTTTTATTTATCCTGATCTCTCTCTGAAAGTCTGAAGAATTGTTCTAAAATTCAAAACACAAAAATGCTGCCCTCAAACCCCACTACATGGTATTTTAAGACCCGAGTTCACTTCGAGCAAACTATACTTGCTTAACATCAAGATCTGTCAGCCACTAGTCCCTCTTCGCAATCCCTGTCCAGGAATCTTGGAGTTACAGGTTTAAATTGCACTGCAAGCCTGGAAAGGTATGAAACTCTATTTTAGGACACAGGACATAATAGTTATTTTGGCTTCCTTTAGCTGTCAATTACTCACACACCTGTATAAGATTTGACAAATTCCTAAGAGAAGCAAAACACACGTTCCCAAGATCTCCACAGAGGGTACTCCCAGGCCCAGCTTTCTGTTCATAGTTGGACAATAAAGCTCTTTTCATATTTTAGGCCTTTGGCAGCCTGAGCTTTACTCATAAAAATGGGAACTGAAATGGGTTCAGAGTCTAGGTTGGAAGTTTTAAGGTCACACAAATTTGGCCAGACTTACAGAAGAGCAAATTTCTTTTATTAGATCAATGGCCTAACAGCAGGTAGCATCTGGGTTGTCAGGGTGGTAAATTCAACTACCAAGAACAACTGCTATCACATTTTTAAACATCCTCATTTCACAATCAGACACCTAGGCAGTATAGTCAGCAAACTCATCAAGCCTGCACACTAACAAAGATTCAACGTCATGTTGCCACACAGCTATTGTTTCAACTGCTCCAAAGAGATCTACAATCTGGTGTTAGTCACCATCATGAGCACTCCACTGATACTTGCAGGACATACCTCAATCTGGAGGAGTTTACCCAGTGTGGTCACTCCTCTGGGAAAGCATATCACAAATTAAAAATGCACCCAAGTACAACAGATTTTAAAAAACCCAAAACCAACCCCACACTCATATCCTAAACAACTTAAACCTAGTTCTTTACAAGTGAAAAGGTTGTATCGATTGATCGACTGCAGGTTAGGCTGGTATGCAGCCAGAAATCAAATAACTTTAGCCTGTATTAGGGATTTTATTTTGAAGAAAAACCACCCCAAAACCATGGCACCAACTCCCTGGAAACTCTATTGAGTGGTGATGTCCACGCTGCTGAGAGGTAGGACTCCTCATATTTGGAAAACCAGAAGTAGTAGGGCTTAAGTTTGATGCGTGCAGTTTCCATTCCTGACCTGTGGGTACCTAGAAGTGTGTTGTTTGGGATGGCTGCAGTGGAGCCAGCAATCAGCACAGGTGAAAATCATGTTGATTCACTTTTTATGGATCATCACAGCTTCAACTTCAACACATGAAGTCACACCACTGTCAGACGTTCCTAAAGATTCAAGGGCAAATCTAGTTGACACTATTGATGTTCAGCAGTCACACATCTAACACTGAACTGAAGACAAGGACAACAAAATAACCAGCAGCTTATTCTCCTGAAGCTAAAGCAAGTTAGCTATTGCCGAATAGCTACTGCCATATTAAACCTCCCCACACACAAGATGTGCACTCACCCTTAACAGCTCACTGTACCATCACACAAACCCAAGATCAAGCTGTACGCCAGCACCGCACCTCATTTAGTCCCTCAAGGCACAACAGCCTCACTCAAGCACCAGATGCCTTCTGTTCAGTCCTGAAACTGTGAGAAAGCCTTAGAGACTGCAAGGAATGAAGGAATTCTTATTTCAAATGAGGAAAGTAGAATTATGGTTTTCAGATCTAAAAATTAGTATGTTAGCTTTCTATCTCCTCCTAAAAAAAATTATTTGTATTTTGATCAGTAAAATACTATTAAACAAGTAAAATAAATTAAAAACAGCATAAATTTGACCAGTTATAACATTGATTTTGTCAGAAATGAGAACAAGCTAAAAAAAATGCAGCTGAAATTAATGATCCTTGACTAATTTTTTTTGTTACAACCTTACTCTTTTTCCTGTGCCATTCACATATTGTTTTGCTGAACCCTCACTCTTCCTGGAAAGATTTATTTTCCTTTTCTGATTTGTCACCTTTTCCTCCATGCTGTCTTGTGTGTTCTGCCTGTCATTACAGATGTAAGAAGCTTAGATGTACCTAAAGAAAGAACAAGACGGGAATGATCTGTGTCATCAAGCCCAGTCTCTTTCTGTGAGACACAACCCATGTAAGATTGTATTGATACACTTCAGTACAGTATTTTAATGAGATAAATATAATATAAAAGGCTTTTAAGATCTACTGCAAACCTATGAGGATAGCACAGGTTCTGATGCTGTCAAACACTAGGGCAATGCAGAGGTACTTCAGAGCCATCCAGCCAAACCTATCCATGCTTCACTCAAATCTGTCCGTGGTTACAGGAACAAGAATATTCACTTAATATAAAGCCAGCTAAAAGAAGTTTCAATAAGCTAGAAAGCTCCTAAGATGTGTCCTTTTAAAGGCACCTGCTGAAAGTTACTACTGTGTAAGTGCATTACTGGATATTCTACCTTAATTCCCCATGGAAAAGGGGATAATTTCCTTAAGCTAATTAATTTCCTTGCCTTTGTCACTTCAAACCGAACCCACCTCCTCATATCCACTTAAGAACATCACAGTCCATTTGATTAACAGCTTCTCCACAAAAGCACAGCAGCAAAGCTGAGCTACCAGCACATAGTGTAACACTTAACTCACATTATTCACCCTATTTCTTGCAATCTGCAAGTACTAGACAATTTATCCCCACCCCAAATACCACCCAGCAGTCAGTGTTGAAGTGGAAACCCAATGCAGTGCACAAAAGCTGCAGCTCCCAGCAACTCTGTCTTCAACAGGTATATGCTGACACTGCTGAACCAAAGTGCTTCTCCGCAGGGGCCTTTTGCAGTGACATCGAAATCAAATTTTCCAATACCTTTGCCAGGCTGCACACTGACACGTCAAGAGCAAATTCCACCCCTTCACACACACATCTCTCAGCACAATCCCTACACATCCCATCGTACAAGGTACCAGGGCATCCCCGGTGTTTGCTTTGGCACATGGCAGACTGCACCAAGAGCAGGACAAGCTGCAAGACCCAGCGAGCAGTAGCACCGAAGAGGAAGCTGCACCTGTAAGACAGAGAAGACCTAGAAGAGAACAGAGCTTCCACATGGGCCGTGAGTAACCTGGAGTAAAACTAGGGTTACATGGCCTCAGGCAGGCTTTTTTATCCACAAAATCTAAAAATACAGAATCTTTTCCATTGCTTGTCCCAGCTTTGGTGCTTCTGTCTACATGCCCCCACTCTTCCACCCCTGCCTTAGCTCTGGGTGTGAGAGATTAGCATGCGTACACCAACACTGTCCATAACTTCTAAGGGGAGCACAGTCCTTAAAAAACTCATTTCTGCCACCAGTCTTGATGAAACCTCCTCCTACTGCTTCCTTCACAAGCTACAAAACACATGATTCTCTGTCAGTTTGCTGCAGCACAAAGTCCATCTTTCTGCTCATATGGCACCATCAGAGCTACTCGGAGGGGCAGCTTGAGGAGAAGTCACTTTTTTACTTGGAAAAACAAGACTAATAAAGAGATTGCCTTCTCTGAAACACATAAGCACCAGAGACATTTGGAGCAGGTGGGCTACTGTCACAGCTCTGCAGTATGGAGAAAGAACAAGAAGTTCCTTCAGCCAGCAGTTGTGCTTTACCACATCATCAGACCTGGACACATGTAAGCTTGCTGCTACCAATAAAAAAATTTGAAGTCATTCTGAACTGGAGCATGGTAGGCCTGCAATTCTAAAAGAATACTACATTTTCTGAAAAAGTCAACAAAAACTAGCATGAGCAATAGTAAAATATAAATTGCTAAAGAAAACAGAGGTAGTCTGCCAGGGATTGCCACATTTAAAAAGCAAGCTGCATTCAAAGAATCAATGAACAACCATCATAGGCAAAGAAGGTCTGTAAAGTCCTTCTGCTCTGCAAAACACTAATAAAAACCCCACTGAATTTAAAGAGGAAAAACCTCAAACCAATACATTCTAATGCTAGTGGAGAAAATTGCCTTCTATTATGCAGTTATGACTATATTTATTCCCCAAGTAATCTCAGCATAAATAAACCACGCTCCCAAGATAGCAAAGCCAGCCCAACACACCACTTCACCAAAGTTAAACTCTTAAGATTGAATTCAGGCTTGTTTTCTGGAAGATTTGAGAATCAGTGTAACAAAATAGCACCAACACCGCCCTTAAATCTGTGCTGCTGGTCCAGTGACACATGTGAATCGGCAGCAAACACGGTTCAGACCATCAGCTGCTGCACCCTTCACTACTGATTAACAGGAGAAAATAAGGACAATGAAAGAGCTCCCAGCTTTTTCACTTCCTGATACTCTTGCAATTTCTACCATGCAGGTATTTTAGATCACTCAGATTAGAGCGTCAGCAGTCTTTAGACTGGTAAGAAAACTAAAGCAGCAAACAGTTTCAGACTATTTTTCCTTCAATTGCTTTTCTTTTGCCACTAAAACTTGCAGACAGGAGTGTCTCCAGTGTGCACTTTCTAGGAACACAATGGAACCAGCACCACAGGACCAGTAATCTTCTTTCAAACAGGTCATCTATTCAACTCCATCAACAACCACTTGATAACAGATCATCCTCCTTTAGCAAAGGATACACTCCCAACACAGAAACGATGCAAATTATCACAGAATAATGCAGGTTTGCAAGGGACCTCCTCCAGCTCAAAGCAGGAGGACAAACCTGTTCCACCGCCTGACTGCCCTCATACAGAGGACAGCTGTCCCGTGTCCTGCCCGAATCCCATCTGTTCCAATCATGCCCCTTGTGTCTTGCCCTGCCATGAGATACCCTGAGAAAAGCCTGGCTCCCTTCTCCTGATAGTGGCCTGACACAGACTGGAGGCTGTGATTAAGCCCTGCTCAAGCCTTCCCTAGACTAAACAGCGCAGGCCAGGCAGAATGCACAGTAACACAGGGATGAAGAAATACTGGAACTTACAGAGGGACATCATGCCTTTTCAGCCATTCATCTTCAGCAGACTGTATCTCTGTCTGGTAAGTGCCAATTCAGCGGTCAATCTTTCTCCCTTTGAAAACCTATAAAATTTCCAGTTGAGGAACAAATTTCTGCATTCAGAGACTGAAGGAAAAGAAGTGTTTCTCTGATGTATTTTCACAATCATCTCCACAGCAGCTGACTGATCCATAGAGGAGAACCCTCTGCGAACTGCAGCTCAAGGCCAGTCAGAAACCACTGACTTCAGAGACCTACACCAAGTAATTGCCATGGACTGCCCTGTGCAAGAAATTATATTATTCTAAATATGCTTTTAGAGCTAAAAATAATTAAGTCTAGATATGTGAACAGTGAAAGGATAGAAAGGGAGAAAGGGGAAGATGACAAGGTCCAGACTATTTCCTTCTACGAAGCACATTTACTTTCCCCTTCTTAGTCTTTTTATTCCTTAATTCCAACTTCATTAAAACAAATTAATGATGGAATTATGCCAACCTGAAGTACATTTTTTTTGCTAGAAATGTCAGCAAGTGTAAGGCTGCTAGTCCACAAAGCGCGTGAAGAAGACTCTGGGAAAGCTTGATGCTCATCCCAACTGCAACCTGACAACCCAAGAGAGCCACACAGAATCAGTCAGGATGATTTTCAAATATACAGACATATATTACACATAACTGCAGAGGAGGACGTCATGTTTTGTCGTTAAGCAAAAGCCACAATGCTACACATCTGCCTCTTTTTCCAGAGTATTCTTCATGCAAGCCAAAAACTGAATTCAAGTTTGCAAGGCTGAAGCCACATTTCCTTTCCCCGAAATGAATGCAAGACTGCTCAGTTTAAAAAAAAAAACAAACTGGGGAGGCACTGGGGAACTGCAACACCTTGTTTTTCTTTACCTTACAGACACAGTAACAAAACATTTAATAGCCAAAGTTGCCACAATAACTACGAGTTTTAAAACAACCTACAAGAACTATACTTGCAATGTTACCAGATATTAGCATATACTGCAATTCCTAAATTTACCATACTCTACACTTTCACTAACTGACCCTTTTATTAACAGGAACAAAAGAAATCCCAGCAGAGAGAACCGCAGAAAGTTGTTACCATTTGCATTTTTCTAAAGACCTGAACAAACACAGATGTTAAGCAATATATTTCAAATCATCTAACAAATAACTTGTAAACTTTTATACAAATAACAATTAGGGGCCCAGTGGGAAAATAGTTAAATAGTCCAAAAGTGAGCCAAAATATCATCTCACTTTAAATGAGATCAGGCATTTCACTATACACAGTAATTTTGCTACTTCTAGGTGGGTCTGTGAAATGCTTTTTTTTTGTTGCTGCTAAAAGAAAACTTAAAGTCACTACACACAAATACAGAAATCACTGCTTGCATACGACTTCTCAAGAAGGCAAAAGAGTATTAACTTGAGAAGGCAGCTGATAAAGGAAACAGAATTAACTTTCAAGCAACATTTCTGCAACCAATTCCTACTCAAGCATGTACCTGGGCTTTTTTTTTCCAGTTCAACTGCAATACAGTATGTCCAGCTCTAAGACATATTTACACTAGAAATTATGGAATTCAAATGAGCTGAATTATTATTTCAACCTGCCTCTGACAGGAAGTTCAATCAGAATTGCAAGAACAGACTCCTGGGGATTTAAATGGCTTCTCACTTTAACTGAATGCAACACACACTCCTTGCTACTGCACACCTTTGCAGGTTTTGATTGTTTTCAAAGCTGAAAAGTGGCAACAGCCAGAGAAGAGAAGAAAAAATTCTCTCTTGCAGACCATACTGGAAAATGGCAACTCAAAGTAAAAAACTACACGACTGCAGCAGATCACTGAGCACATGCACTTTGCTAGTTTCACTCCAAGGAAGCATGAGCCTTTCACGTTCAGTGTGACAAAGTAATTCAATCGTGTCAGGTAACTTCAGGCCTCTCACAACCTTCTGGCAAGACAAAAAACAGCAAGAACATTAAAAACAGTCGAAGCAGAAGCATAACCGAGTACATCTGCTCTGCATAAACCACCTCCTCGCAGCTCCCGGTTCACTCCCTTTACTCTCTTCCCTGCGATACCGAGCCGTCGCAAAGCAAGACAGCAGCACCGACGGGCACCAGGCCGAGAAGCCTCGGTGCCTCTGAGGGTCGCGGCGGCAGCGCCGGGGCCCGCCGGGGTGCCTGGCGGGGACAGCACGCCCGGGGAGCGCCGGC
>WEIT01024990.1:238586-257287 GCA_013389985.1 Dryoscopus gambensis | reverse complement strand
GTAATATTGTGCAGGCTAGGCTTGTGTAAAATCAATCTTAACTATTGCATTTCTGGCCCTCTTCCAGTTAGAGGGGGTAAATTGTGGTGGCCTTGAGACACCAGCAAATGTTTATAAATAGAGTTTCAACATGTCTCACCTGTTCTGCAGAGCAGAGCCTCTTGGCAGCTGTTCAGTGATAGATTGAAAACAGGAATTTTATGAAGAAATTAACAGAATGTGAAAGACCTTGGGAGTCATCAGGAGATTAAGAAGTGCAGAACTGCTTTATTAAAGTAATGAGAAATTTAGAGAGAAATAAAAGATCAATGCATAAACCTTGGATATATTTTACCTGCTCAGCCAATTCCTACAACAGAAATTACCCCAGTCATCATTACTGAAAAGGTTATTTTTAGTTATTGTAGCTTCAGGACTTTTTTTTGTTGCTCAAAGATGTGAATGGCACTGCACTGTGTTCGCTGCTTTGGGGACAGAAAGGATTTGCAAATTAGTTAGCAGGAACTTTAGAATTTGTGTTGCATGGCTCTGCTATACTTTGAAGCTGCTTTTAAAAACTCTTAGACCTGGTTTACCAGGAGCATGCCAGCAAGAGAGAGAGGATCTTGTGATGTGCTCTTGTTTTCTTTCTTTTCCCTTTCTTTACTGTGTATTTCTGAGAAAAATTCAAACTGAAGCATGTAATTTTTAAATTGATATAATATTTGAATAAAGCCTGTAGTTTTGACTTGGAGGATTTAATAGCTGTACACTTTTGTCCTTATTTAGCAACACTTACTGACGCTTTGTCGTGCCTTAGATAAGCACGTAAAAGGTGATATTAGGGAAGATGCAAGGCTATTGTATCGGTCTAAGGTAAGATGCAAAACTTGACTTTTCTCTTTTGTTTTGGTTTTGGGGTGGTTTTTAGTGTTTGTGATGCGTGTTGTTCCCTCACCCCAGCCCTGGAAATTCTAGGAGTTCCTCATGGGCTTGGGGGTTTTTTCATGTTTTTTCTGTCTGCATCATGTCTTTGCATGGGGATAAATACATGCCCATTTTAATTCACTGAGAATGCTACTTTTGCTAACAACAGGACTCATAACAGCTGTAAAATATGACTGGTCTCCCTTTTAGCCATGCATCTCAACTTTTAGGCCCACAGAGTTGGTCTCTTTCTCTTTGTGGCAGTCACTGATAGCAGGCTCCAATTGTAAGAGCAGGGCCTACATGCAGGGCAGGATACAGAGGGCTGAAAAAGTTGCCTGTCTTGCACGAGATTCTGTTTGATTTTCCAAATGAATGAGTTAATTAAAAATGCTTTGGATTTAAGCCAGCAGTGTATGTGACATAGCATCAAGCTTGGACAATTGCTTTTTGTTTGCTTTGTGATGTGGGCCTTACTGCTGGTAGTCCTAATTTTGTGACCGTCATGATTTGCATGCTGTTGTAAAAAACCGAGTCAGCTCAGTGACAAAGTAACCAGCCCCAGCTTTGAAAAGCCTTGGCTTCTTCAGCTTCAAATCAGACATTTGCAGTTGTGTGCTTCCTTACCTCTCAAAAACATTTCTTCTTTTCTTACTCAGCCAGATTAGTGGAGCATGGATGCTTTTAAGAAGTTAATTACTCTTGCCTTGGATTGTTGTATCTCTGGTTACTTTCACTTCTGTTTCTATTTGCCTTTGCACTGAGAGGGGAAAATCTTACTCTGGTTTTCTCAATTGCTTCATTTGTGTAATACAGCAGTAACTTCTAGAGGATGCCACTGTGCTAGGTTCTAATGCAGCATATGAAGGAAATCTCCATGTGAATGGCATGGATTAAACACCTGCTTGTAATTGGTCATGAAAAAGCACAGTTTTATGTACAAGGAACTTGTTTCAGAAGCAGCCAGTGCTGCATTGTTGGCTTTTGTGGCTGCAGTTGCACCTGTTCTAGGTGCAATGAGACTTGTGTGACAAACCTCATTAGCCAGGGATGAGGTGCTGTTTGGAGGCCAGAGGTTTGCGTNGTCATGTGCTTCTAATGTGTTTGTGGAGTGCATGACTTTAAATTCAGAGTCACGAGTTACAGGGATCTGAAGTTGAGGTGATGATACTTTGTGACAATAAAATTGTTCCTTTCCAGTAAACCTTGTATGCTGGGTTTTTTGAGTTTAAAGCTATAGGGGGGGACACAGAGTATGATTTTGTCTTTTTTAACATAAATGGCTAAAGTAATCAGTGTGAATTTACAGGTAAGAGGCTTGGCTACTAGGATATATGGCAAATGGCAGGACGTGATACAAACCACTCGGCTTACTCAGGTACTGTAATGAAACCTTTTCTCTCTTCCCACATTGCGGGGTGCATTTACCTCATTTTTTAGTGCTTGAAGATAGCATATTCTATTCAAGAGATTTTCTTTTTCTTCATAAATGGCGTGGCTTTGGAACACACTTAGATGTATTAGAGTGGATTCTAATGAGAATTCTTACTTTGCTGGCTTCAATAAAGCCAAGATCTCCTCTCCATCATTAAAATCGCTGTTTTTGTAAGGGTTGTGTAATACATGGAAATCCCAGTTCTGAGTCGAGTCCCAGGGCCTGTCTCTGATTACAGCTATTAACAGATGCTTCCAAAAGGACATTGGGGCAGGAATGCAGTGAGGCACTTCCTGCTGTGGTCTGGCACCGTGTGGCTTTGAGACTTCTTGAGCCCAGGGCTTTATTCACTTAGGTTTAAGGGCTCTCCATAACTCCTCCCCCTTTGAATGTGTCAAATTTCATGCCATGACTAGGCAAAGCCTCTCATGTTTGTAAAAGTACACAGTAGTAAATAATGCCATGATAAGTGTCAGAAATATTTGCCTTTGTGACACCTAGCTGGCCTTGGTGGAATAGGTGGATAATTTCTATTGATACCCAAAGTTCAGAGCTGTTTCTTCCAGCCTTGGCTTGTAAGGTTTCTGTTGTAATGTGATCAGACCAACTGTTTGAGTCCTGTCTTGGAACATAAAACTATCTCTCTTGGAAAAGCTTCGCTTTCCAGTAATGCAGAGTATCATTTACATAAAATTTAAATTATACATATATGCCTAGTATTGATTGCAGTTAAAAACTTTGTAATTAACCATTTGTAAAGACTATTAATCACTCCCAACAATGTTCAAAGAAAAAGTTGTGTGTAGTGTTTGTTATATTTTGTGCTCTAGAGCGGGGAGCAACACCTGTAACACATGGCTGCAGAATCTGCTTAGCAATTAATGAAAGTTGATAGTGAGGTAGCTCTTTCAGAGTTGTTTTTGCAGAGATGTTTGGGGTTGATTCACATATGGGAAACTGGCAAGTGTTTCAGCATAAAATTCCAGGGACTTTTTCCAGCACATGGAGGTGCTCCCAAGCTAAGCGCTTGCCTACTCTACTCAGTTCTTCTGACACTGGATTTCTGACTTGTGTGCTAATTTGTTTTTACTCTTTAGGGAAAACTGTATGACTTCTGGGAGCCAGATTCGTGAAGTCTTGCCTAGTTAAGGGAAAATAACAGAAAAACTGAAATCGAGGAAGATGTAGAATCAACGGAGCTTCACCTTGTTTGGAGCAGAAGAAATCAGTCACCTGAGTTAGAACTTGAGCTTGATTCAGACAAGTGCTAGACACACGAGGATCTGATTTGACTAACACTGGTTTTCACTACAAATGCTCTACTTCTGAAAAATTGAAGTGGATAAACTGGAAAAAACCCCAGCCATTCCTATAGCCCTATCAGAACTGGCTAGAAATACTTTACCATATTGAAAGCTGAGGGAGTTTTTCTTGTTTCCCTTGCTAATCACAAGACATATTTGAAAACAGTATGTATTTGTTTTCTTGCCAGCACATACCTGCAAGCATTGTTTTAGGCTGGCTGGGGAAGAACTGCCCTGTGACATGAAATGCAAGTTCAGAAGCAGTGTTAGACCTCCCCTGTTGTGAGGGGGTGAGGAAGTGGTTCAGATCTGGCATGAATCATGGTAATCTGCCAAGCAGAATCGGTATGAACATCCAGTGTGTCTTAAAAATACAAAATACATCCGTTGCACTGTCTTTAAATGGAGAAAATACTAACCCTAAAATATCATCTCAGTGGAGATTTGAGAAAAGCATTTGGCTCACCTGTGTAAAGACTGTGAAAGCCATATGAAGACTGAATTCCTTGGTATGAGATCCTGCTGCACACACAGTATGTGCTCAAAGCTCCGTGAGCTGTTGTTGGAATAATCAGAGGAAGGTGTGATCTCCTTTTGTGCTCCCTGTGCAAATGCTGTCCCTTAAATCTTACACTGTGGTTTGTCTGTAGGATAGGGTGTATATAGGAAGAGAAAGTTAAGGTATTGGGTAGCAGCACCAATGGGGATTCCCATTATAAGTGAGATTTTTAATAACATCAACATGTGTGTTTTATAATACTGTTTTCTTTAAATTCTTGTAGATTACCCTGTCTTGTATGATAAGAATGTAAATAAGGCTTAAAATACCTGCCAACCACAAAACCTTCAAATTTAATTATGTATATTACATATAAAGGAACTGCTATAGAATGGACACATCTTAGAGGAACTCTATTACATTTGTGAATTTGTACTGAATGAATTTTTTCTTTCCTTTCAAGTGTTACATCATTATGTCAATGCCATCTTTTGCTGTCTTTGATAGCTTATCTGCCTTCCCTCTCATAACAGTTGCTTACTCTGATGAATATATTGTATGTAATTTTATTAATGTTTTTATTTTTTTCACTAATATTGTATAAAGGTAAAAAAAATGCAGAATGTTTACTGTATTTAATGTGTATATATTTTCTTACCATGTAAACTTGACATTGCTGGCCTGTATATTTTGAAGGGGAGGGGTTTAGATGGACAGCTTTTGTGCTGCAGTTCAAAGCATGTTGAAACTGCTGAGGTTTGGGTTTTTTCCACACAAAACTACCACTTTGATATTTACTTTTATTTAACAGAACAATGAAAAAATAAAACCAGACATGCCTTTCTAGTTAAATGTCCCTGGACAAAATGGGCTCTGTTTCACAAAAAAAAAAAAAAAAGGCTCCTATTTTGTTCTTACGGCACGTGTTACAATTCTTGGGTTCACAGCTGATTAGCTCACTACAGATGGAGACAGTCTTGAAATCATTCTCAGCTCAGCCAGTCCTGTTTTCATGCTTAATGCTCGTGTATACATTCTAGCACTTTCCCTTCTCTCCCCCACTCCTGCTTTGTCTGGACTTCTCTTCCATCTGTTTTGTAGCTGAGGTCTAGATGTGGGTTGAATTGATGCTCATCAGAATCCTTACAGAGATGATGACTACAGGGTCTTTCCAAGGGGCTCCTGGCAGTGAAGTAGCAAACCTGCTGCCCTTGTGTTTTGCCAACCCATTTGCTGTCCCCCAGCCAGGACGTACATGCATTGGAAAAGGTTGTTTGCACACTAAAGGTCTTAACTGCTTTGGATGTCTTCAGAGAAGCATTTTGCACTGAGATCTATCTTTTGATAGTATGTTGGCTGTGTTAAGAGCCAGATTATCACATTTCATGTGGAAGTAGGTGCACTTTATTGCAGTACTAACAGAGAAAATTAAAGTCTGATTATAAAATACATGTTTGTAGCNAATATAGAGGTACATGTTTTAAAATAGTCTGTTTTTTTTTTTTTTTTTTTTAAAATTTTCTGACAAGCCTTTCTATGGCTTAAAATAACCCAAACACTTCTGGTTTTAAAGCTGAAGAAACCTGCCAGCAAAACTATTTGTGCATCTCATATCCTCACTGTTCCTGTTGTGGAACTTGGTAATGGATGGGGATTTCAGAAGTGATGAATGACTTGCAGGTAGGTCTGGCTGAAGGTCAGTAGGAGACTTCATTGATGCAGTGGCTGCAGGAACTCTCTGAAGTCCCCAAAGCTGATGATTTAGTTGAGAATGTCTTTGGGAGAAGCAGGTGACTGGAACACCTGAAGTGTGTGGTTATTACTGGTGGAGCGTCTGGTTAGATTGCTGCAAAGGCATTTTAGAGGCGGCAGCATTTCAGTGTGGAAACAGAGTTTTAATACGGAGGGATGGATGCTGCAGTGCTGGTTTCCTGAGCACAGACAGCCAGGTCTCTTTCCAGTAGAGGTGCCTGTGCTCAGCCCTGTCCAGCACCAGTCCTGGGGACCAACACTTGGGCACAGGGGCTGCAGAGACTGCTGCTGTGGAGATTCAAGCAAGTACTTCCAGGTAGTTGGGTTCCTCTGCTGATCCTGCCGCTAGCAGGAATGCCAGAGCTACTGTACCAACACTGGTGTTGCATGTTTGCTTTCTTTCCCGGGAGAACTGTGTGTATAGCACAGTATCCTTGGCTTGGGGTTTGTGTTTTGGTTTTTTGTTTGTCTTCCGCTGGTTTGTCGTGGTTGTGTGACTTTTTGTTTTACTGAAAAGGGGAAATCAGAAAGGTTTCTGATGGAGATGACCCTCCTGATTTCTCCAGGGTCTTGTTCCTTGGGTTTGTGAGCTTTTGGAAAACTACTTCTTGCCCAAAGTTTCCCGGTGGGAAACACCTCCCTCTGCCAGAGGGGCAGCCGTTACCACTGGCATATTAGTGCTTGTTTCTGCATCCAGAAAGAGAGGAAAGGCTCTTGGGACTGGCTGACTTTGAGCAGAGGGGAGGTTTGATGAGCTTGTAGGAGCCTAAGCAGCTGCTGAGGAGCTCCAAAGGAGCTGCCCAGAGAGGTCAGACACTCATTAATGGATTTAGCTTATTCTTCGCGGTTTAACTTATCAGAATTTCTTTAATTGCCATTTTCCCATATTACCCCCAGGCTCTGAAATACCTTCATGTTTTGTCTTGTGGATATTTCGCCGTCTTTAGTGGCAGGGCCCTTTCTTATCACGTGTTGAAAAGGGCTTTCAGTGCTGGGGAAAGGCGTGGGCTGCTGGTGGGGAGGATCCTAGAGAAAGTAAATTCTTCGGGGGAGTTCTCTTTGCAGAGAGGCTTTTAGTTTTGCCTGACTGATGCTTTTTTCAGCCAGCACTTCCTCGCCTTTGCAGTCAGGAATTTGAAAGGGAGTGTTTTATCTGGTATCAAAAGCAAGGCTGGGTGGTGAGAGAAGAAAAACACTCGTGTCTTCCCATCTTGATATTTTGGTCTGGATGGCAAAAGCCAGTCCTGTACTTTCAGGCTGCTTTTAAGTGGCGTTCGGATACGTTGTAATTTTTTGAATGCCCCCCTTGTCTCTGCGGGGTGAGCTGCTGCTGTTTCACCTCCTTCAGCTTTCCTGCCACCTCCCAGTTCCCTGTAGGGAGGTCACAGGGGAGGGGATGGAAACTCCGCGGGAATTGTTCCCTTCATTGTCATCAAAGCGCCTTTGCCGTCAGCCTGGGGGGAAACCTAAAGCTTTTCAAGGCAGGTTTGGCCCGTATGGTGTGTAGGGGTGGATGAAGGGGCCGTTTTCACACACCCTTGTCCCAGTGCTTCCCTCTGGGTTTGCATTTGCGGCTGAAGCTGCCTGAAGCCGGGCGAGCGATGCTCCTTCCCTCTCGCAGAGAGAAGCAGAAAGGGTAAATGGATTTGTGCTGCTTTTGTGCTACTGGACGAGTCCTTCACCCGAGCAGTGAGCGCTCTGAGCTGGGACTTGGCATGCAGGCTCCGGGACTTTTCCTCTGGGTCTCAGGCTCTCTTCTCCCGAGGCTTGATGAAACTCCTGGCTCTCGGAGCAGATGTAGGAGCAAAGGGTCCCTTTCCTCTCCGGACTGACTGCCAGGCTACAGCTGGAATAAAAACAATAGCTTCAAGCTGCCAGGGGCAGTGGTGGGGAGAGGGGGACAAGGCATCCAGTTTCATGCTTTATTCACACTGCAGGCTTTCATAAAGGCAGTGTAAATCATGCAGGGCAGTCGTGGGCTCCACAGACAGCATCGTTCAGGCTCTCAGACACACTGATCTGCATGCTGGAAACTGAGCCTGTCCCCTTTGCCCTAACCAGGCTGTGGGGAGAGGCCTGCCAGGTGAGGATGCTGAGATGCTGCACTGCATACCAGCTCTCCTCCACCTTTGCGGAGCACTGCCTGCCTCCCCTGTGTACTAACCCATTTTTTTCCCCCCAGTATTTTGGGCTCCAGCATTGTTATGGTAAGGTTTGCACAACACAACGTGTTTTTCCCTCCAGTTGATTTTCTCTGATTAGCCCATTTTTCCTCTTGCCCTCATTCTGTTTCTTCCCGCAGTATGAGAACGCCGTTTGCTGAGAAACTGTGTCAGCCTTCCTCTAATTAAGAGTCTGGCAGAAGCCAGCGCAACAGTAATTTTGGAGATGACGCTTCCAGTTTGGAGCTGACAGTAAGCTGAGGTGCTGCAGCAGGGGCTCGTGCTGGGGATGCGGGAATGTTCTCCGGCTAAGCAGGACAGGGGGACCCACGAGGAGCCTGCTGCAGGAGCAGTGAGTACCCTGGGTGCATCTCAGCTTGGGTGTTTAAACTGTGTCCTCCCGAAAAGCAGCTGCAGGAATGGTTAAATCCGTGGTTATGTCACAGGTTTAGCCCTTTGTGGGGGAGTCTGTGTGCGTGTGTGTGTCTGTGTGTGTAAAGGACGGGAATAAATTGCAGTGGCCCTAAGTCGGCTGCATGTCTCTGAAATAGTTGTGATTTTGGAAAGTAAGATGGAGAGCTCAACAATCAAATGGCCTGAAAAAGGGCAAATAAGGAGAAGCCATTCAGTGGCACTCTGTAATATGGCTTCAGACTCCATAGTTCTTTTATTAGCAGGAAAGCTCAAAGCAAACAAAAGGCGACAGGAGCTGGGGATTTGCTTGCCTCAGGATGCTGTGGACGCTAAGAGCTTAGAGGTTCAAAGAGCATTTTGTGGCAGAAAAAAGCAGCGGGGGTCTATGAAATTAAAGTGGCTCTCCCTTGCTGACAAAGCTTCAGGCTGCTGATCCCTGGAGGATGGAGCATGTGCTGGAGAGATATCTCAGATGTCTGTTCTGTTCCTCCACCCCGTGCAAGGTGCTAGGATTTGGTCTAGTGTGGTGTTACTGCCTGTATGCTTTATGTGAGCAGCTGAGGGATTTCATGTCATGTCATCTCACAGTTTCCAAACTGCCTGTCGTGTCCACCGTTGTGTCTCTCCATCCACTCCTGAGACAGGAGTTGCTGTTGAAGGTGGTGCCAGCCTTTGCTCTAAAGGAGCCTACAGAGGTGTATGGGATCAAATGTTTCATTTGGCTGAAGAAAACTCAGTGTCATTTTTTGATCTTTCTAATGACCCTGTGAGTGAGACTAGGAAAACGAGTTGTGTGGTTCAGGAGCTCCAGCAGAACACAGCCAACCACATGCCAGAGCTGACCTCCTTCCTCTTCCCTCCCGCCCCATCCATAGATGTTTGCAGCTAAGCAGAAGTACAAATAAGAGCAGACGAGGAGATTTTTTTTTAAAAAAATCCTTCCTATGTGGTACCTCTAGAGCACAATTCAGCATTTTCCCTCCCTTCTTGCTGTGTCAGATTTGCCTCCTGGGGGCAACCTCACCCCGGCTGAGACCAAAGGGAGTTTAAGCGCTTGAGGGGCGATGAGTCACTGCGCATCTCTCTCTGCATTTGCGTTATCTGATCATTTTTAGCAATCGAGGTCATTATTTGCTGAAAGGATTTCAGGATTCAAGCCGTCGAGGCTGACTGTTGGTGGCTTTTCAGAAATGATGAGATTGGCTCTTGAAGGTCCCTTTCCAGGCTTGCAGACCTTCAAAGTTTTTTCCTGCCTTGGTGTCCTTCAGAGAGAGGAGGGTAGTATGGACGTGTGTTTTGTGGTTCTGGTTTAATGGGCAGAGCATAAATCTCTGCGAGGAAGATTTACAGTGCTCTCCAGGCTCTTTTGCCTGCGTTGGCTCGGACTGTCACTAAGCCTATCAGATAGCGCTGTGGACACTCTGACTCGTCATAGGGGAGAGAGCAAAATTACTGCTCCAGCTCCATTTCAGCCCTGAGTCCCTGAGCTGGCGTCTCATACAAACCTTGTCCACAAAAAACTATTTGCATTTATTTAAAGGGTGTTGAGGTATATGATGGAATAAAGGAAATATTATTCATGCTTCGTGCTGTGGTTCCTAATGGTACTTTACGCGCTGATATTACCTACAAAGCTTGTTGTTTTGTGCCTGCAGTGCTCTGATGTTCTTCCTATCCTGAGGGTCAGAAATGACAAGAATAAATCATTATGACGAGTGTTTTGCACATCCCTGCTCCCTCTCCTTGGAAGTGTCCTTGCCAGGGCACAGCTCAGGGACCTTGCTGGCACAGGCACCAGGGGGGCAGCGTCCTTCTCCGGCCCACGGGAGTGAACACAGAGGTGTTCCTGTGAGATGTGAGGGCAAATCCATTTATCCATATTCGTGTTTCACCTTTTCCCCAGAGCACAGGGATGCAGCTTGGGCTGGGCAGGGGGCTTGGCCCAAGCCAAATGCACACAGGCCCCTCCTCCAGAAAATACCAGAGAGGAGGCTGGAGCAAATGAGGTTAACCATGGACTCCAAAGCATAGGGACTACTCTAAGAGGGGTGCAGGACTCTGCAGCCTGTGTCTGCCCAGCGAAGGACTGAGTCAGCCCTGCTGGGGCTGCAGCTCCTGGCTCCAGCCAGCCTGGGCACTTGGGCAGCAGCAACCACGCAGCTCATTAACCCAGCCCTCCGGCACTTGCTCTGCTGGCCTTGACACTGTCCTTCTTAATAGCTCCTATTCTTTCCTTTTTTTTTTCCCCCCCTTTTTTTTTTTTTCTTTTAATAAAGGTAAATTAGCTATATGGATATGCAGGAACATGAATCAAAGGAATTCAGCTGACTCTTGAACGAACCTTTTGTACAAGATGTGCTAAAAGCACCAGGACGTGATGAATGTAGCCCGCTCAGAAAACACCTAAGGACAAAAACTGCTTGTAAGGCATCTCACTGCAGCCTCCAAAAATCTGATTATGTAGGGGGAGGAAAAGAAAATCAGGTTTTGGAATACATTAACTCAGTTGAACAGCACAGAGAGAAGGTACCAGCAAGAAGCAAATCAATTCCTGAAGGCTGCTGGGAAATTTCACTGAATTGGAGCTTCAGAGTAAGGCTGGCTGCACTTAGGAGAGTTATGTTTCACCTGAAATATTTAACACTGGGCACTTGAAATGCTCTGTGTGTCCAAAGAGCCCACCAAAAATATGCTTATGAGGAGATTTTAGAGGAACCCTGGGCTCATGCCATGCTGCTGATGGGTGAACCCAGAAATTCGAGTTGTTTGGTTTTGTTGGGGTTTTGTTGGTTTTTTTTTAAGAAAAGTATGGGAGGGATAAGTCTCTGGCCTCCATCACAGGGAAGCAAAAATTACCATGTAATGAATGCTGGTCTGCTTTTGGGACACGTGCTGACAGATCTGTTGTTAGGAGGGAGATGTTTCCATAGCAAAACCATCATCCTAAATGGCACCATAACGCAGCAGAGATGCTGTGGAGGCCCCGGGGACCATCTTCCCCGACCATTGTGAGCATTCTTCCAGGGCATGTGGGAGAGCAATGGCAGGGGGGATCAGAGCAGCTCATGGTGATGCTCTCCACAGCGCTGCCACAGCACCAGGGCTCTGCTGGCAAGGCTGTCAGCTCAGCGTTTTTCAGTCCTTTCCGACTTTAAAAGAAAACTACAACAAAAGGCAAGCTTGAAATAGCTCATTTTATCTCAGCAGACAAACAACTTGCTTTGAGCAGCATTGTCACTCAGGCTAAATTACTTTTAGATGTTTTTAATGACTGGGTAACATTTTTCAGCTGTTCATTCTGCAGCACCCTGCTGAGGGACAGTCCATCTGTAAAGACCAAGGACTCCAATATTGTGGTTGTTCTTTCTGACATTCATTTGGTTTTATTATTTGATATGTGATTCCCTGTGGCAGGGATGTTTTCGGCTAAATTTACAGCTACAAGCTCTTTTCTTTGCATAAAGGGGATCTGTTTCCAAAAGGGATGGAAGGCTGGCCATGCATGTTCCAGTGGAAGGTCAGCGACGTAGAGGAGAAACTCTGCGAGATTGAAGGTGACAGTCCAAATCCTGTCTGCGCTGAGGGTGACATTACCATTGAGCTGGAGAGATTTTAACCCATCATTTGTTACCTCTACTTTTTACATCACTTGTAATGCATGGCACGGAGAGCTGTGACTTGCAAAATGATCCCACTGGGGACGTGGTTTGTGACATCAGCCATGCAGGTCTCTCGAATCCCTCTTTCCAAGGCAGGCACAGCTTTTGCATTCGTTTCTAAAGGCAACTTCTAAGCCACTCGCCTTTGCCATCTCTGGGTTTTGCAGTGCTTCTGGGAGATTGTATTTTTAAATCCTAGCTCATAAATTTTGGAAGCTACTTTCCTTCCCCACCCCCTCACCCCTATCAAAGTGTCAGAGCTGAAGAAAAACTGTGATAGTGATGGATGTGCCCGGCTCTGCTTGCCAAGGCTCTGCTGTGTGTGTGGGGGGGGTTATTTACTGCACTGCTGGGGTTGTTTCTTTTTTGGTGGCAGAGATGGCAGTGTAGGGGTTTGGTGCCTGGGAAGGAGGGGTAGGTTGCCCACGGGTCAGCCAAGCATAGGGCTGAAGGAGGCAGGGCTGGGAGAGACGTCGCTCAGGCACCAGGACACAGAGAGCCAAAAGGTGAAGCTGTGGGGACACGGATCCTGTCTGGCGGCTTGGCCAAGAGGGTGGATGCTGGTGGCCATAACACCTCTCTGGCTTTAGCTCTGGAGGCTGCAGGTTGGCTCATGCAAAAGGGCAGCTTTTAAAAGCCACCGGTCTTATCCCAGCCCTCATGCGACCCCAGGTACTTGTGTTTGCGCTCTAGGCAGTGTGTGGCTGGGACCCGACCTGCCATGCAGGGGGAAACACAGAGGGCTGTGCCCCACTGCAGAAACTCAGAGAGAGACACCCCTGTGCTCCCTGGCCAGGCTGGAGCCTGCCTGCTTTTTTTGAGAGCAGCTAGGAGGATGGGCAGAGAGGTTGCCAACGTCCAGCCCAGCCACTCACTCCTCCTGGAGTTATCACTCTGCCTCTTCCCTGCCTGCAGCCACCCTTGTCCTGCTCCTGCCCCAGAGCTGGGACAAGACCCCACACTGAGCCCCAAAACTCCATTCTCTAATGGAATTCCCAGTGGCTGCTGCCGTTTCCCCCCCCACGCTGCAGGAGCATCCCAAAGCAGCTCTGCCTGGTTGAAAGGCAGGTCAGGACCCTGCCCTCCCGCAGTCTCACCAGCCCTCCCCTGAGGGCACGCTGCCGACAGATCCTGAGCCAGGGAGATGCTTTCCGCTGGCTTAGAGAGGTTTGCAGACAAGCAAACCAAACCTTGCCAGCTCCCTGTGTGAGCGCCTGTCCTCCGTGAACTCCCGTGCGTCTCTTGCAGCCGGGCTTGTGGGAACGGATCGGAGGCTGCTGTGACTCATCTGCTTCTCCCTTGAGAAAATCGGCCCTGGCACGGTGCTTGGCTCTGCGGCTGGGGCTGCCGGCACCTGGCAGCCTTCATCAACAAATGGCCTTGGGCAAAACATCCCAATTTCCCCTGCCAAACATTTATGGGAGGAGAAATGCAGCATGTGATCTTGCAGGAAGTGGAGGCAGCAACTGTGTGCTGTACTGAGCTGGGGGGAAAAGTCTCATCCCTCCCTGAAGCTGAGCCCTGAAGCTGCAGCACGGGCTGGCTCTTCTGGTCTGCCCCTGCCTTTTTCCATCTCCTTATAACTTTCTCAGACAAATTCTTCTGCAATTGTAATTTTCCCTGCTGGCTCTCAGCCTGAAGAAACAGTGGTTTGGAAAGTTTGCTCAATGACTTGAAGGGAAGAGGCTCCCAAGCCTTTCATGCTCTGTGCCCTCTGGAATATTTTTTTTCCCGGGGCTAATCTGTGGAGCATCACGCTTGGCTTGATGAGTCCATGACGCTCTCAAGAAACAAAGCCAAGCCTGGTGAGTGTGTACTCAGCTGCTGGGAAGCCCCAGGTGCTGCTGTCAGAGTCCAGGCAACATCATCCTGTCTTTTCTGTTCCTCTGCTTCACACAGCTCTGCTGGCCCAGAATCTGGGGAGGTTGCACTTGTGGTGGGCACAGGAGACTGATGAGATGATGGGTGCTGGAGCAGTGAGGCTGGTGTTCTCCCCACTGGGCTTTTTTTCCATGGAGGCAGGTAAAGCAGCAGTGCAGGTCTCACAGTGTAGTTGAGGGATGGAAGGGCCTGGAGAAAGGCTGGTTTGCTTGTTGCTTTCTCACGTCAAAAGGGGAAAGTACCCGTTTTTCCGCTGGTGGTTTCGACTTTATAACACGCCTCTCGCCATGGTGCAGGCTGGCATGGCCTTAGCCTGAGTTTCACAACTCTTTTGTGGGTTTCATAAATCCCCAGCTGCTAGAGCACCGTGATGTTGTAACTCCCAGCTGGCTTTTAAACCAGTCTGGAGAGGAGCTTGAAACGGTTGGATGCCTGCTGCCTCTCGGACCACAGAGGCTGGCAAACCAAATCCCAGATCTGGAGTTTTATCTCGCTTTTCTTGGGGCAAGGGAAAGGCAGGCTGCAGGTACTGCTGAGCAGAAGCCAGGCCTGCCTTAGGAAGACGTTTCCTACCAAAGGCTGGGGCTCCTGGTCAGTCCCACAAGTTTGATAGGCACTGATGCCATGTTGGTGCTGCAATCCCAAAACAGAGCCCTTTGTGACAGGCTGCTCCTATGGTGTGCACCCTGCCAGTGTGTTTCTAATTTAATCCTGGCTGCTATTTGATCCTGCTAAGTTTGTATTTACACCTCTGCGATCCATAATGAAATCCTCTGTCTGACCAAACCCAGTTCCCAGTGGCAGGAGGGGGGACATACAGCACTGGGGAGTGTGGGGTGCCTCCTGATAGTCACCCTGGACACCCCTGTGTGTGGGACATCCACTAAGGTCTCGGCTGTGCAGGATAAACCTGAGAGGGGGCAAGAAGGCTGGTGCCTGGGGGCTGGCATGTTTGGCACTGCAGGCAGGTTGAGGGTCCCTCAGGGTCCAGGGTGACAATTGGTGCCAAGCTACAACCAAGCCAGACAATGGTTCATCCCCAGCAGACCTTGAGGCTCTTGAGGCAGAGCAATGTCAGGCATTAAGCACCTTAAATCATGTTGCTGTGTGCTCTGACAGAGTCCCCACATCCCTCCAGGGAGGCTGCAGGCTGGCAGTGGCTGGGGAAGTGTCTCTGGCAGGGAGCACCCGGCAGCGCTGCTGCTCCGGACTCTGAGCTGCAACCTGAGTGCACGCAGGCCGCCATCTCCCAGGCTCGGGGTGAGCGCAGCATGTGTGCGGGGAGAGCTGATCCGTGCTAATCCCATCAATATTTCACGGTGTCGTGGCCCTGTTATAATTCCTCGCATCATTTGGGATGCCGGCTGGCATGGGGTTGTGGTGCCAAGTGAAACATGAGAGCTGCCATGGCTTTGCCCTGGCTCTCTGGGCATCTGAGGGGTGAAAGGGGCTGTCTGTGAGCTTTTCTGCTTGCTGCCATGGGTAGAGTTGTGTGGCAGAGACAGGTGAACCCAAAAATGCTGGCTGAGTGTTGGCATCTGCCTGGTTCTGCCATGTGCCGGAGTGGTGGGGCTGTGCTGTGCTGGGCAGCTGGCTTGTGTATGGCTGGGGCTGTGGTGTGGCAGAGCCTGCTCTACGCGGTCCTCTCTCTGTGGAACACAGTGTGTAAGTGACAACAAGAAGAAATTAAACAGTAACCAGTCTCTGGGCTGGTGATGAGGGCACAAAAGCATTTCCTTGTCCTAAAGGCTGTTTGGAGTAACAGGGAGAGAGCGTTACAGATAAAATCTTGCATGGTTTTGGAGAGACGAGTTTCCCAAGGCACCATGTCATGACTCACAGGGTCCCCTGTTCTGGGCTGGACCCTGGGCTTGGATAGGGTTTGTAGGGCTGTAAGTCCTATGAGGAGCAGATGATGGAGCTGGGGTTGTTTAACCTGGAGAAAAGGACATTCTGGAGAGACCTTATCACTCTCTACATCTGCCCAAAAGGAGATTGTAGAAAGGTGAGGGTCAGTCTCTTCTCCTAAGTAACAAGTGATAGGACAAGAGGAAATGGCCTCAGGCTGCACTAGGGGATGTTCAAATTGGACATCATGAAGAATTTACTCTCTGTATGTTTGGTTAAATATTGGAATGGATTGCCCAGGGAAGTGGTGGGGTCACCATCCCTGAAGATGTTCAAGAAACGACTGGACATGGCACTTAGTGCTGTGGTTTTGTTGACTAGGTGTTGTTGGTCAAAGGTTGGACTCAGTGATCTGAGATCACTTCCGACTTTATTGACTCTATGATTCTAGGTCTGCCCCAATAGGAAATTCCCCTTCCAGCACCTTCCTGGCTCTGGGCTAGGGCTGAAGCAGGAGCCAGACCTCCCTGTTTGGCAGAACTGATCGGCAGATAAGAGGGATGCAAGTGCAGGAGAGGGTTGGGTATGTTTGGGCTCCTGCTGCCTGTAACCCGCTCTGACTCTTGGGAAAGCCATGCAAAGAAGAGGAAGGTCCTGGCCTTCAGCCTCGTGGAGCTCTAAATTCCTTCAGTTAATCTCACGGGGGCAGCAGAGCAGGAAAAGCTCTGAAAATAGATCTGTTTCCAGCTGCCAATGACTCGTGTTAATTAATTAAAGCCTCGCAAGCTCGGGCCTGTAAAAGCGCAGTGCTGGTCGCGCCAGGCTCGGCTTGCTCTGCGCTCACGCACTAATTATCCTACTGCAAGGCCAGCAGCTAACGAAGCTCCAATTTGCGCTGGGTTCGGCTTCCAGCCATGTGGGAGGCAGGGAGTGCTGTTACAGGACGGGACGGGCACAGTGCCCTGGATAAGGGGGAGCTTTGGGCAGCCCTGTCTCAGCCCTGGCACTCCCTTCCCCAGTGTTCATGGACCAGTTCTCCCCATAACTGGCCCCACAGCCTCCAGCTGTGCCTCTGCTAAGGTAGGGAATGGGGTTTAGAGATGATGTGGAGGACCAGCTGCCTTGCAGCACTTGAACCCCCCATCCCTTGGTAAGGCAGGCTGGCCAAGAAGATCCCTGCCTCACCATCCCTGCCCGGCTTCCAGTGCGTGGGCATCCCGCTTCCGCAGGGTGGGCAGAGGGGCGAGGCAAAGCAAGGCGTGGAGAAGACGCTGAGGTTTTGCCCAAGGAGAGGAGGAAATGGTAATTAGCCTCTGGAGCACACAGGAGGTGAGGGCGGGAAGGCAGGGAGTGCTCGAGGAGGTGTGTAGCGTCTCTGCTCTGAGACTGGGGAGGAGGAACGGGTCTTGGGATATCATGCTGGGAGAGGGGGTGGTGGCTGCTTGGTGTGCAAGTGTGACAGAGCTGTCATCAAGAGCACTCAGATGGGTCCCTCCTCAGCTGAGACCCATCAGTGGGTGAGGACTGGGGCGATTCAAACCTCTGTTACCCTCCCTTCCAGCCACGGTGTTTATGGGAGGCAGGATCCTGGCATCCTTGAGAATGGCACGTTGGTCAGGCTCCCCATGGGAACACCCTGGCCCTGCCACCTTTACTGACCCTAAAGGTCCAGAAGGTGGTAGAATCTTGGCTGGGGTTGACCCTCATCCCCAGACAATGCTCAGCAACTGCAGCACAACCTGCTCAACCCTGTGCCCTGCTGTGGGTCTGGCTCTAGGCTCTGTCTCTAGGGTGTGGGGTTGGGGTATCCTTTGTCCCCGTCCCAGAGACCTCACCCCTTGGAGGGGTTGATAGGGAGTGGAGGGGGTGAGCTGGCATCCAGAGGTGATGGTGCTGGGACTGGGCACTGCATGGCTTTGTAACTGCAGGCTGGCATCACCCGGCCACCCTGCCAGCTCTGAGAGCTGTAATCCTGCGTACGCAGGTACAGCATTTCCCCACCTCCTGCTCCAGCTGATTTCCAACTGCCCTAGATCCAACCTGCTGATTACACACAGTGTTGGCTCAGAGTTTTGCTTTCGGGAGGCCTGCTGCTGCTGTGAGGGGTGAGGAGGGAGGGTTGGCCAGGTGCTGGAAGCTTACGAAAGGAAAGCAAACACAGGCCTGGACCTGGCAGCTCCTGCATGTGGGGAGGAGCTGCAGAAGCCACCCAGGATAAAAAGGCTGTACACAGGGCCCCAGAGAAACCATTACCTGCCTGTGTTTCCAAACAACCTTCCTCCATGCGTGAATGGCGAGACGTGCTGAGAGCAGAGAGAAGATGGGGCACGCTGCCTGACTCAGGCGTGCAGTGCAGGGTGCTGGGCTGACTTTGGGGAGCAAGAAACCTTAATGAGCACCATGGCCCTGGCTGGCAGCTGTGCTGTGCTGACACTGGTGGCTCTGGCTGGGGTCTGTGGTGTGATGGTACTGGTAGCGTGTGCTTGCTGTGTTGGCAGAGCAGGATGACGCTTATCCGTGTTCCGTCACACTTTTGCACAGTCACAAGTCCACGATACCAGCCCTTTGCCTCCCTGGCTTTGCAAAGGGCATCCACACGGCCCTTTTGGGGACTGCATCACCCAAGCCTCCCGTGCTGTGTGAGCTCCCGGCCCACCCCACGCGTTGAGGGCCGACCGGGGGCTGCACGGCAGCATCCCGTCCCTGCCTGCTGCGGCTCTGCCGAGGGACATGCTGCCACCTGCTTTCACGCAGCGCAGGCAGGGGCGGCCCTGCTTCGCTCCCATCCTCCTCCTCCTCCTCCTCCTCCTCGTCGCGGCCCCACGCCGGCGGCCGCTGGCT
>WEIT01024990.1:219357-238553 GCA_013389985.1 Dryoscopus gambensis | reverse complement strand
CGAGCAGCGCCAGCCGGGGCGGGTGCGGGTCCGCAGGCAAGGGGGGTGCTGGGTTCGGGCGCCGCGTCCGCAGCCAGGATCCGGGAAGCTGGATCGTGCGGCTGGGTGCCGGTGCTGCGTGCACACGGCTGGGGCTGAGGCTGGGTGCTCAGCCCGCGGGCAGGATCTGGAGTGCTGGGTGCGGGCGTTGAATCGCTTGGTAGGATCTGGGGTGCTGGCTCAGGGTCGGGTCTGGGTCTGCAGGCAGGGTTTGGGGTGCTGGATCCCAGGTGCTGAGTCTGCGGGCAGGATTGGAGGTGCTAGATCCGGGTGCTGAGTCCACAGGAAGGGTTGGGGGTGTTGGATCTGGAGTGTCGGGTCTTGGTCCGGTTCCACAAGCAGGATTGGGAATGCTGGTTCTGTGTGCTCGGGTGCTGGATCCGGGTGCTGAGTCCGCAGGCAGGATCTGAGGTGCTGGGTGTGGGTGCTGCTCACAGAAAGGGTCCAGAGATGGAGGAGCAGAGCTCTGACCTGCTGTGGTTGAAATCCAGGGAATAATGCGTTGGGAGAGAGAGCCTTGGAATCAGGGTGGAGAGGGGTTCAGGGTAGGTCTGATGCAGGTGAGGATTTGGGGACGATAAGCAGGAGGGGAGGTGGGATATGCTGGATCTGGTGGCAGGAGCTTTCTTTGGGGACAGGTTTGGGGCGGGGGGTGAGGTGGGTCTGGGCGACCTGGGTAGGAGTGACGGGGAGCATACTGGGGGTGTGAGGGAACACGATGGTAGGAGTTGCGGACAGACGGGGCACCAGCTCTGTGTAGGGAGGGCTGGATGCAGCCCTTTTCTTCCCCAGCAGGCTGGGGGGATCAGGGGTCTGCAGGGATGAGAAGTGCTGGGGGTGTTTGGGAAGGCTCAGCGTTACCTGGGGTCAGCTGGTGTTTCAGATGGCTGGGATTTAGTACCGTGGTACTAACCGATGCAGGTGGTGCAGTGCAATCCCTGCCCCCCTCGCCTTCCCTTTGGAAATCAGGGGGTGGTCATGGAATGTGGCTTGTCTGAGCCTTGACTCGTCGAGATTCATCTCCTTGGGATGCATTGCTGTGGGGGCTGCAGATCCCCCCCAGGCAAAGCAGACCAGCCTGTACTGGGGGCTTCTCTGCATCTTCATGCCAATCCAAAGGTAGAAAGTACCTGCAGCACTGGAATTTGGGGCTCTCTTTGCTCTCTCCATTAGTGCCCAGGTAGGCCAGTAACTTGTGCCTGGCCTTTAAACCAAGAGCGTGAAGTGGGAGGGGGAAGCATGAAAAGGCTCATTGGGTGCCAAGAAAAACAGTCTCCAAAGGCAAAGAGGCTTCCCAAAATGGATGAGGAGTGCAGTTCTGCTCAGATGCAGGGAAATTATTAATAACAACAGCGGCATTTTTGGTGCTAGTTGGCCTCCCACTGCGGGCTCCGGCTGCTTTGCCTCCCTCTGCGGCAGGCACAGGTTGGGGCCCCCCCACCTGAACCCCAAACCTGGGCGGGATGACCACGGCAGCCACAGATGCTGCGTGCATGCCCTGAAGGACAGGTCTGTGCTTCATCTCGGTTTGGCCAGGCTTGCTCTGCCCAGAGGGATGAGGGGCAGGGAGCTGCCCCCCAGCAGGAGAGATCCCTATCAGGACTTTGTTTTTGTGTTGCAACCTGAGGGGGGAAAAACAACCCCAAATCCCAACCGCCCTTTCAGTTCCTGCAGATGAGGCTTTTTTCTCCCCCCCCCCCCCCCGCCTTTTCCAACATCTATTTGAACCTTTCACCACTTTACCCACCAGGAATGCGGTGGGTTTGCTGGAGCTGGGAGGTTTATTCAGCAAATCTGGCAGGTCATGTGCCGGGAAAAAACATCCAGGTGTGCTTAGCAAGGCTGACGTGGGGGGCTCTGCCGGCACCCCGTGCAGGAGGGCAGCGGTGGGGGCAGTGGAGACGCGGTGCCAGCCTCGCCTGGCCGCGTGTGGGGAATTTCCCTGCACTTGCCCGCCGGCTCTGCTTGGCATCTTGACGAGACTTGTTGGGAAGCTGCTCATGTGATGGGTGGTTCTGTGAGAGGGGGCCTGTCCTGGGGACCTGCTGCCTCTTGGAGGGGAGGAGTGATGCCCCCAGACTTTTTTACTAACCACTCCCCCCGACAGTGGTGCTGGGTGGGTGCCTGTTCCTGTTCAAAGGTAAGAGCTCCCTACCTGGCTGGTGCTTCAGGAGGAAATGCTGCCATCTCCATCCCTTCCTGGCTGGCTGTGCCACCAGCTCCTCGTGATTTACAAGCATGAGGGCTTTGGCATAGCAAGGTCATCACCAAACCCCCTCCTTCCTCCTGGGGCCTGAGCTCTGTTGTTTAGAGACAAAGGAGGCCGAGGGTTTCAGGCACCAGGTAACTGGTGTGGGGGCCAGGATGCAGCTTCGTGATTCAGGGTGTGCTCTGGGTTCTGCTTTTCTTGTTGCTTAAGAGCTCCCTCCAGGTACAATCCCACCTCTGTTACCTGATGGAGGGCGATGGTTTGCCTGTTGCGAAGCCCAGCCCATGTAAATAATGCGGGGATCTGATTTTGGGGCAGCAAAACTGGCGGTATGCAAACATCTGTGGGAAAGGCCAGATGTTAGTGCTTTGTGCTGTGCAGCTTTGAATGCAAAGTGGAATATCAAAATCGGGTTTGACCCCAAAATGAAGCTTTGCTGGAGGGAAAGCAAAGGAAACAAGAAGATGTTGTTGAAGCTGGAAGCCTTAAAACTGCTCCCATCATCTGGTTTTGCTGGACTTTGGAAAAGAAAACAGTTTATCTTTGGAATAAATAAAAGGGAGAGGAAGAGGCCTGCAGCAGAAAGCCCCATGTTCACTCCAGACAAGTTAGGTTGTACTCCACCTCTTGCCCCTGCTTCCAAGGGGACCCCAGGTTGTGTGTGATTTCTCAGCCTCTGTTTCCCCTTGGGAAAGCCCCGCACCGTCCCGACAGTGGGAACCCCAGGCATTGCCAAGAAACATCTTTGAAACTCAAACCTGGCTTTGGAAAAAAACTGGAAGACAAACCGGCTCTAAACAAACACCCGAGTTAATTCCGTGTCTTGCATTGTATGAGCCCAGTGAAATGAAACACAGTGCAGCCACAGGGACGGGCGAATGGATTCAGATGCTTTAAAAAGCCCTGAAATCTGCTGGCTTTGAAATGTCCTTTTACATTTAGGGTTGAGATTTTTTTCTCATTTTCTTTCTAATTGTTCCTGGGAATTTAATTCTACAATTATTTTGCTGCTTCTGCCGAGGAGACAATGTGCTTCAGCCACAAAGCCTTTGAAGGCTGAATTGCAGATCACATCCAGTGCTGAGCCACTTGGATGCAGACGCCCCCTTGCTGGGAGAATTTGCTGTGATGTGGAGGGCTGTCTGTCTGTTCGTTTGTCCAGGCTGCCGAGGGGCTGCCGGCCCGCGGTGAGGCTTGTCATGCTGCAAATGAAGCAAGGATGGAACATGTTTAGTTTGGAGGTGATGTTGCTAGCACCGAGCCTGCCTCGTCCTCATGATGGAGGAGGTGGGAGCCCCAGGGATCTGCACCCCACATCCCAGGGCTCGATGGCTGCACTCTGCCTCGCACATGTCCTGGATTGGAGGCGTGAGTGTGAAGTCAGAGCGGGGGCACCGAGTCTCAGCACCATCCGGTTTCACTTCCCGGTTGTTGCGTGGCTCCCTGCTGTACTCTCAGGTGCTCCCAGGCTGTGGGGTCAACCCAGGGCTGCTGCTGTGGCGTTTTCAAAGGGGAGATGTGTGCTGTGTAAGATGGAAGAGCCATAGGGACTGTGTCCTCACTGCTGGGGTGCAAGAGCTAATGGCCTCCAGCATGTGAGGAATTGTTCCGGTGAGGGGAGTTTTGCTGCTCTGTCCAGAGGTTCTGGGTCTGGGCTGGCTGCGGCATCCCTTGGTGCTCCTGGTCCAACCACTGAGCTGCAAGGGTTTACCCTTCAGCCTCCCCTCCTTGCACCCTTCTGGGCCAGCCCGGGGCAAGGCCTCTGGATCCAGGCAAGGAGCTCTTTCAACTAACAGATGCTGTTGGGTTTTCCATTAGGGTGGGCAGTGGAGGAGTGATCTGTTCTGCTGTCCTGGGCACTGTGGTGTTGCTGTCTGCTTGTGTCATGTCAGGAGCAGCTGGAGCAGAGCTGTCCCTGTGCCTGGCAGCCACAGCACAGGGCAGAGCAGCTTTCCTTATTTTCTCAGTCGGACTTTTTTGGGTGGGTTTGAATGGGAATGGCTGGAGAGCTCTCATGGGGACTTGGCACTGAGCTCTGTTGCTGTCTGGCAGCCCGTTTGAATCTCCTGCTCCACATCAGACCTGACCTGATGGAGGAGAGGAACGAGTTCTTGTGAGATGAGTGAAAACAGGGAGCTCGGGAGAAGTTACCATACCCTGAGCCCTGCAGCCATGCAGGGGGGACACCGTGTATCCCCGCTCCTTGTGGGCTAGGCAACTTTCCCCACAGGAATGCAGCAGGGGGATGGCAATCAAGGCCTGGTGGGCAAACGTGTCGGAAATTGGGCTGTTGTTAGTTTTATTGCTGACTGCTCAGCTTGTCTCCTCAGGGATGTTTGGCTCCCTCCAGCACTGGGGCCCCTTAAAGTGGCCCACATCCCCGACTGTCTCCGCTTGCTGCCCAGTCCATCACTTTGCTATTTCATGTCTCCTCCCCACCATGATGTTTCTGGGATCAGAGCTGGGTGCTTTCCTCTGCTGGATGTGCTGGGCTCTGCTGGTGGGGACTGAGCTGTGGGAATTCAGAGCCGGTTCCCATGGCCTGTGGGAGCCTGCCACCCGCCTCCCTGGCTCCATGATGGCTGTGCTCTGCGTGGGGGCTTTGCATCGGGAGCAAGGCAGGATACTCTGTGAGAAGAGCTGATGTTGCAGCTCTTCCTCCCCTTCTCTGTGCCCAAATCCCAAATTTGGGTAAAGGAGAAGTACATCTGCTTCCTGAACAGCGGAAGCTCTAGTGTGTGTCTGCTGAAGCACCTCAGGGTCAAGCATGGTTTTGTTTAAAGAAAGCAACTAAAATAAACCCAGGGAGGGGCTCCCAGGAGGTCACTGTGCTCCTTCTTTCCCTGACCCAGCACGGGTCCCCTCTTCCTGGAGGGCTTTTGGCAAGTTTGCATTTTTTTTTCTTGTGTTGTTGACAAAAATCCTGTCTGGTTGAGAAATATCTGTACAGCAGCACCAGCCCAGTCCCACGGGTCAAATCCTGCCACGCAAATCTGTGCCGGGAACAGTGGCTTGTTTTGGGCTGGCCTTTGGAGGTGCTGCCACGGGAGACCCATGCCCTTGCAGAGCAACCTGGGCACGAGGCCAGGAGCAAACTCCTTGAACAAATGGATGGACATATGGACACTATGGGCTTGGGGTGGATCTGATGTTTTATCATTTGCTGGGCTCTGCAGCAGAAGCAAAGTGCTGGAAGTTCGTCAAGGCCTGAATTAAAGTTGCCTGGCAACCTCCATCCTGGCTCCTCTTCCCACATCTCGCAGGATTTCCCACTCAAGGTCTGACGCCTCCGGGGAAGGGGGGCCCAAAACGCATTGCACTTGCATTCAGGCTGGGGCTAGGCTTGATTCCCGTCCCTGGATGGCTCCTTTCCCATAACTTACTGGTTGTTCCCACGCCTGGGAGCTGGGAGCTCTCCCCACCTCATCCCCTGGGGCAGGTGCTTTTCCCCCCACTTGCGCCGGGAACGGGTTGGGCTGTTTCAGCTGAACCTGAGGGCAACTTGAGTGGGTCTCCTGGAGGGTAGAACAGTTCAGAGGCAGTGGGAATGAGCGTGGCTGCAGGGGGATGTGCCAGGCTTGGCCCCAGTGGGTAGAGTGGAATTGGTACATGGGGTTTGGAGTGCCTGGGCTGGGCAGCCATGAAAAAGCAAAGTGCAAATGGGTGTCTTCTGATGCAGTCCCTGATGGGGATTTTGTTAAGGCTGTTTTGCAACTCTGTAATCCAGAGAAGACCCACTGGAAAACCCTGGTTCCCACCAGCAAACCAGCAGTGCTTCCTTTTAGTAGTCTGTGAAGCCAAGGGGAGCAGCTCCTGAGAGAGGAGAAATGTCCAGCAGGCACTCAGGGAGCCTGCTTGGGCTTTACTAGATCTTGGTGGAACAACCATGAGCTGTCTAGGGAGGGGTGGGATGGGGAAGTGTCTTATCCCACTCTGCAAATCTGTCCTGCCGTCCAGAATAGATCCTGAGGGTAAGCTGGAGAAGTGCTGCTCCCACCCACCACTTCCATTCTTTCTCCTGAGTTCCTCTGAAATTAAGAAGCTGGCATAATTTTTAGCTGTGCTGATGAGGAAACATCCATAGGGGATCTGTAAGATCCCATCTGTGGTCTCTCCATGTTTGCCAGCCCCACAGACGGCACAGCTTCCCTGCACTGCAGCTTGCAAATAGCTTGTGCTCCCAGGTTTTGCTGCCTTGTGACTTTGAGGACCGTGGGGCAGTGGGAAAGGGCCCCTATGCCCACAGAACGTCCTGCTGCAGTGGCTGTTGAGGTGTGTGGCTGCTTTGGCTGGTTTCTTTGGCCAGTTTCTTTGGCCAGGTCCAGGTTGGTTAGACTATGAAATTCACTCGTGAAAAGCTTTTTGCTCCTCCAGAGACGCTGGTCATGGGGATTTTAAGGAGGTGCCGGCTGGGCCAGCCCATTTGGGTGTGCAGTGTGCTGGCTGCCGGTGGGAGGCTGAGGCCGGCACAGTCATGCTCACACAGCTTCCGTCGTGACCCAGTAAACCCAGTCAGACCTGACCGGGGCTCGCTCGCTCCCCTGCACGCTCACCCACGCCTGCACGCCTCTGCCGCCCCACTGCTTTCCTGCGGTCCCCAGGGACCAGCAAACACATCCTACTGGTGAGAGACGGTACCTGGGTCTGACTCCCTGCCGGGAGCTGTGGCTGAAGCCCATAGGAGCGCTGATAGCCAGTGGTAGGAGGGTGGGCTTTTGCCTCTGTGGATGTTACGTGTTGTGAGTTCAGCAGCTGGTTCCTGGCTTTGCCCCTCTCGGGGCGTCCGTCAGCCCTGCGGCTGCGTCCTGCCTCCACCATCCTGCTTCTTCAGCATCGCCGGCCAGTGTGGGAGCTGAGGCTGGATTATCGGGTCCTATGTCGGCCTCCCCGTGCTGGGAAGTAGGTGAGGTGCCTACTCCTGGGGATGGGGTGGGCTTTCTGGGCAGTTTTTCTCTTAAACTCCTAGTTTCATTGGAGCTGCTGCTGCTTTTCAGCCTCTTCCTCTCCCCTTTTTGTTTCCCTCCCCCAGGGAATACTCTGGCGTTTCCCTTCCCACCTTTTTTCCATTTCTCGTTGAAGTGCTGGACTTGTGTAATCCATCTGCCCCCAGCCCTAGTGGTGGGTCCCACAGATGAAGACCTCCTTTGCTTCCTGCCTGAGCCCTCAGCTTCACCCTGAGCTTAGAACTTGCACCCTGACAAGGGGGAAATTATCAGTTTGGGGGTGTTTGCTGTGGCTGCAGACCAGGGTACTGACCTGAGGGGAGCCAAGGATGGTTTCAGTTCCTTCTTGCTTTTTCTCCCCCACCTTAGGTATGAAAAATAAAAACTAGAAAATAAAAAAAATAGGGAAGCTTGGAACAAGCTTCTCTTTGAGTAAAATATTAACTGGCTCTTACAGCGTAACTGATTACATGTTCTTTAGGACAAAGTTACATCTGATCTCGGGCAAAGGAGCCTTTGGAAATGGGTGTAGCTGCTTCCCTGGAAAAAAGCAGAAGAGCCCAGCCCTGACAGCGTGGGAGGCTGCTCCCCTCTGCCCAGCTAAGAACCCCGCAAAACCCCCCAGCCTAATTTATTATTTTGGTTTTCCCCTCTCTGCTGGCTTGGTGCTTACGGTGGTTGAATGTTAGCCGCGGCTGGCTCGCAGTGCCGCACTGGCCCTGTGATAAGCACCATCCTTGCTGCACTCCAGGTTCCAGTCCCCAGCATGTCGGGAGCCAAGCAGCAGGCAAAGTTCAGGGCTTGTTTGTGCAGGCGAGATAAGGCCAGGACACCCAGCAGCATGCACGGCTGTTACTCATTTATGAGAGATCATTGTTTGCCTTGTCGTAGGGAGGTTTCTCCCCTGCTCTCCTTTCCCATCCCAGGTAGAGCAGCTCCTGTGGCTTATGCATGATTCCAGACTCATATCCCCATGTGGAGGCTTGGGGAAGGGTCCCTGCAACTTCCAGAGTGGCCCTGCTCCTGCTGGCGGGATGGAGAGCTGTCAGCATAGGGCTGGCCGGGGTGCTTTGGTGCTCCACGTGTGACCCCACCAGTTGCTTTGCCCAAAGCTTAGTGGGTTTGGCTTGTGCTAAACATGGTGCCAGCAAAGCAAATTCTTTCTTCTTGACCTCCATCTGCACTCACCTGCCTTGGATTGCTGTGCCATCATTCATGGGCAGACCCTCGGTCTGTACAGGGCTCGTCCTGGAAACAGGAGTAACGTGGAAGGAGCCTGCTCTGGATCTGCTCCCCAAGGAGCTCAGCCCTGCAGGCAGCATCCTGCCTGCACCCAGGGTTGGGTGCTCTTTGGGTGCTTGGTGCTAGTCTGGAGCCTGGGGGACAGTGATGCAGAAGGGAGAAACAGCTCCCATCTACCCCATTCCTGGAATGCTCTGGGGCAGCAGCCAGTGCAGGTGTGAAGTTTGCGTCTGAAACCTCTTGAAGGAAGCAGCACTTTGATGCAAGCTCCAGAACTACAGCTGAATCCACATCCAGCCCCTCACTTCTCCTTTTCAGCCCCCAAACCCTTTTCACTTTGGTTTTACCTCCCCTCTTCCTGGGACCTGGCAAAGTATTTGCTTCAGGGAAATTGTCTGCAGTGAGCGTGTTTGAGCAGCTTCTCTACAGGGTCAGGTATTTGGTTTAAATATGTATATATATTTATAAACCTCTAAGCAAATATATAGGTGCTGGTTACTTACGGGGAGCTCTCTGGCTCAGAGATACCCAGTCATCTTTTTCCTCCTTAATGCCTGCAAGATGAACTAGTGGCTTTGCTCAGTGCAGCTGGGAGAGGTTGGGGGGTTATTTGTGAGGGATCGAATGCATGAAAGTGAAAGCCAAAGTAGAAGTGAGCTTCAAGGCAGCTTGGGATGAAAGAAACTGAAATCTTGTGGAAAAACAGTGGGGGGAAAAATTGTTTCCGCTTGAAAAGACTTGATGAAGAGGCCAAGCAGTTCCTGTATGGATTTTCCTTCACTATACATCACTACATGCCTGGAGCATCCTTCCCAATGCCTCAGTCATCAGGAGTCTCATCATTTCAGGAGGGGCAAAACTGGGGACAAGTATCTTGCACAGGAGGACATGGTCAGCTGGGCTTTTGGGAAGGAGAGGAGACCTTGGGCTCCCTAGGATTCTCACTGCTGCCATTCCTGCTGCAGCCGCTCTGGGGAATGGGTCTTGGGGTACCCCAGTGTGCCAAGAGACCCACAGAAGGGCTTGGCCCTGAGCCCCTTTCTCTGCTTTTGAGGGACAAATGTGCCTGCTTTTTGGGTGTGAAATGCAGTGGGGGATCAGCTGGCTCTGCTGAAACATATCCTTCGGTCAGGGGGATCTGCAGGAGCAAAAGGCTGGGGGTGAATGAGGGATGAACCCAGAGGGGACTTGGAGGAAAATGTACCTCCAAGCAGCAGACCTGAGTGCTCAGCAAGCAGCAACTCACCCCTGTGACAGAATGGCTGCTGACCCAGGGGGATGCTGCAGAAGGTCACTCTGCTCAAACTCCCCCCCATGCTCCGTGATGGCTGCAGGATCCACGCCTTGTGCCATGCCTTAGTTTCCCTTTAGCAAATGAGGGTTTGTTTTTCCCTGAAGCCCTCCCTGGTCTGAGGCCGTGCTGGGTCAAGCGTCCATGCGTGTATACAGCTGGCTCCTTCCCAAGCCTGCTTGCTTGTGAGGTGCTGGGACAGCGGGAGTGTCTGACCCAGTGCTCTGTGTTTCAGGAGGGTTTGGTGGCCAGCCCTGTCCCAGAGAGCTGGAGAGCCCGTGCCGAGGACTGGCTGTGCCGGCCTGGTGGCAGCGGCTGAGGCGGCTGTCCTTGCCGAGCGAGCAGGAAGATGAGCGGAGGTCCGGCACATCTCCTGACAACTCTCTTCATGGCAGCGGCAGCCATGGGCTACCCATCGCGGCGCTCTGCCACCGACCTGGATGCCACCCCCAGGACAACAGTCACCTTTGATGGTAAGGGGGTGTGGGTCCTGGTGGCAGCAGGAGGTTTGGGATTTTGCTGGCACTGGCCTTGGTGCATTGTGACTGCAGTGATGCAACCCCTGTGCCACCCCCACAGCAGGGGGCTCAGCATGGGAGGGTGGCTACATGGGGGCCTCTGATCCCCTGGGCTCCAGAAATCAGAGCCCTCGTGCCTGTCTGGTACTGGGTGCCCCAAAGAAGGGAGCACTGCAAAGTCATGTCCCCAAAAGCCAGACGGGGGACAAGGATGTGCAGGGAGACAGCCCTGACCAACCTCTGGCCCTGCCCAGCAGTCCTTGGAGGGTATCCTGAGCTGGGCATCACACCTAGGCTGGGATCTCATGGCCCAGGTAGTCAGCAGGAAGCTTTCTTCCATGATTTTCTCTAATTGCCACTGGGTTCTTGGCCTCCAGCCTCTATGGTGTCAGTGAGCCCAGCAGTGTCATCATCCCTTGGGCATCCACATGACTTCATTGACCTCATTAGTGAGGCTCAACTCAGCAACTGATGGTGGGAGAGTTTCATTAGCAACTGGGGTGCCCTTTTCTCTCCAGGTGATGCCTCTTTTCTGGAAAAGGGGGGAATCATTCCTTTTCCAGCTCCCTCTGGGGTCCCAAGCCTCATAGAATTTTCACTTCCAGCTGGTTCCTCTGGCCAGGGTTGAGTCCTACCTCACACTTCTCAGTACCCCAAATTGGATGGTTTCATTGGCTTGGTGGGCAGGAGCACAAAGCCCCACTGCAGTATTTCTCCCCTTGCATGGCAGTTTTGGTTCAGGTTATTTTATCCTTCCCTTTGGGCTGGCTGGGCTCAGTTCAGAGCCAGGGTCACTACCAGCATGTTTCTGCTTTCTTCAGCAGTTCCCCAAACACTGTGGCAGGTCTGTGTCCAGCATGGACATTGCAGCTCCCGCCCCTGAGCTGTGCTTTAATTAGCAGAGAGAAATTTCCTCTGTGAGCCTGAGCCAAATTAGTGCCTTTTGCCTTCTACCAATCCTCCTCCCCGGCTTTCCCCCTGCTGTAACTGCTGTCACCCAGCACTGTCTGCCTGATAACCTCAGTGAGTGCCATCCCACCCACTTCCAGCTCCATTCTCTTGTCTTTTCCCAGTGGCTTGCGCTGTGCCTGCCCCGGGGTCCCCCTCAGCCCCCTGTTCCCTTTGCAGAGCTGTCGGAAGTCCGGCGCTTCAATGCGCACACCCTCAACTACAGCACCCTGCTGCTGGAGGACGACCGGGGCATCCTCTACGTGGGCGCCAGGGGAGCCATCTTCGCCCTCAACTCCAGTGACGTGGCTGACGGCTCCCACCGCACGGTGAGCCCGGCCTCCACCCGCCGCCGGCTGGTTGTCCTCTCCTGTCCCACGCTGCCCAATCCTCATCCTAATTGTGGCCACTCTATCCCTGCTCAACCTCCCCCTCGCCATCTCTGGTCTCACCTGGAGGTGATGTCTCCAGGTCTGTCTCCAGGTCCCCTGTGGACATCTGGTCCTTCTCCTCAGCCAGGCAGCATGGGGACAGTGGTGGGAGACATCCCTAAGCTCAGCACTGCCTGCTTCAGGGGCACCCCAGCAGAACGAGAGGCAGGGGGGGAATCACACTCTTTTGCTCCCCTAGGGAAGGATACCCCAAAATTCTCCAAGCTCCTGCAGTGCCCTGGGATGTCTGCCCACAGGTTGGAGTGTGGGACCACTTTTGCCCCAGGCTGGTGGGATGTGTGCAGAGTGCCACCTTGTGCTCTGAGCAACTGTCCCTCCTTAAATAAAGAAGGATTTTATCATTTTTGATGGCTCTGATGAAAGCTGGAGCTTGCAGTGACAGGGAGACCATGCAGCAATGGGGGTCATGCAGTAGCAGTCTCTCTTGCCCTCGCAGATCCACTGGGAAGCCTCCCCGGAGAAGCAGATGGACTGCCTGCAGAAGGGCAAAAACAACAAGGTAGAGCCGCAGGGTGGGAGCCGGGGAGGGGCTGCCCCCGCTTTTCCCGGCTTGTAACGCCTGCGCTCCCCCTCCGCAGACCGAGTGCTTCAACCACGTGCGGTTCCTGCAGCGGCTGAACAGCACCCACCTCTACGCCTGCGGGACCTACGCCTTCCACCCGCTCTGCGCCGCCATCGTGAGTACGGCTCACCCACGGCTGCCACCTGTCCCCTGCCACCATGCCACCCCGGAGAGGTGCAGCCCCTGTCCTCTCCCACCATCTCAACACACGGCCCCACTCCCTTCCTGCCCCTGTCCCTGCCCCTCCCTGGCTCTCGTTGGGGGTCAGTGACCCTCAGGCTAGGGTGAGTAGGTTTGAGGATGTGGCCACCATGATGCAGATGCCATAAGTCTCCACCCCAGCGCTGGGGCTGCACTCTGACGCCAAAGCAAGAGGGCTGGGGGTGGATCAGTGCCATGGGGGACACACGTGGGCTCAGCAGGATGGGATGCACCTGGAGCTGGTCTGCAGTGTCTGCTGTTGCAGAGTCCCCTCCCAGAGCAGGTGCTGCAGAATGGCTGATGGCAGGTGGTATGCATGCCCAGGGAAGGGTGACAGGGCTAGGACTGACTCAGCAGCCCCTCCCCAGGGATTTCCTGTGCCAGTCTGGGAGTCCCCACATGGCAGTAACTGATGGCAGAGTGCCCAAGAGCAGCCTGGGTTTACTGGCAGTGGGACTTTGACCCTCTTTCAGTAACTCGTTGAGACTCAGTGGAAACTCAACTGCCCACCTCCCTCCCTGAGCTGGGGGGCAAAGGGGTGCTGGAACCATGTCTGCAGTGTGGCCAAGGAGCCCTGGAGAGGCTGTGCCTGTTCCCATGGCTGTGCTGCTGGTCTGGTTTGGCCATCGCACACACTGGGAATTGGGCGGAGGAGCTGCCAAGCTGGAAGGGCCCCATCATTATTTGACATGCTTTGAACTGCAAACCCCAAAGAAAGTAGCTCCTGCCATGACATGGACAGCACCTGGGGGGGACCAGGGCTGGCTGAGCAGCGTCTGCCAGCCAGGCACCATCTGGGAATATTGGCTGCACTGGCTGGCTCCTGCCCAGTGCCTGCGCAATGCCAAACTGGGGCTCCCCTTCCTCCCAGAGTCCTCTACCCACTCTTGGCTGGGGGCTGTGGCCGGCTGTGTGGTTTCTGACCAGCTGGAGGGTGCCAGGGGGAGTTTGTCTTACCTGGACAAGGGCATGGCTGTGGGCATCACTTTGTCCCTGCTAGCAGCCTCTGCAGAGAGCCTGAGGCTGGCAGGCGAGGTGGGTCTGTCCCCTCCTGTCTAACCTGATTCCCTCTCCCCCTCAAGGATGCCAACAGGTTCATGTTGCCATCCCACTTTGAGGAAGGCAAGGAGAAGTGCCCGTATGACCCTGCCCGTGGCTACACCGGCCTCATTGTGGGTGAGCAGCACCTTTCCAGGGCTGGTTGGGATGCCACTGACCAGGGCCCCATCCCCAACACCCCTCTGGGGGGTGCCAGGCGGGTGGGTTCCTCATGCAGAGGCCTTAGCAAATCAGGACTTGGTCCTCTCCCACTCGTCTGCCTGGGGCATGGGGATGCTGGTGGCCTGTGGGCTGTCCCCAGGCTGCAGGGCCATGCTGATGGGCACCTGCCCTTCACAGATGGAGGCTTGTACACGGCAACACGTTACGAGTTTCGGAGCCTCCCTGACATTCGGAGGAACCTGCACCAGCGGCCACTGAAGACGGAGGAGTCCCCGCTGCACTGGCTGAATGGTGAGATGTCCCCATCCCCCCATCCTGTGGCTGGCATGACAGGCTGTGGGACACTGTGCATTGCCTTGGAGAGTGTGGAGCAGGTGTGGGGGGTGGCTCTGGAGCCCTTTGTGGTTTGCTATGAGAAGGAACTGAGGCAGGGAAGAATTCCCCATTCTGTGTAGGTCTCCAATCACCACCTCTTGCGCCGTATCCCCAGATGCCGAGTTTGTGGCCTCTGTGCTGGTCCGGGAGAGCAAGGACAGCCCTCTGGGTGACGATGACAAAATCTACTACTTCTTCACGGAGCTGGCAGGAGAGGAGACCACATCCTTCTTTGACAAGAGTCAGGTGGCCCGAGTGGCCCGGGTGGCCCGTGTCTGCAAGGTAGGCATGTTCCCAGTCACAGGGAGCCAAGCACTGCTCCTCTTGGTGCAGGGGCAGCATGCCTCCACCTGTGGGAAAACTGAGGCACAGGCAGAGGGGAACGAACACCCGTCCAGCCTGTGCAGAAATGCTCCCTGCACCCTCCCAGAGCGACTTGGGGGGGAAGAAGATCCTGCAGCGCAAGTGGACGTCCTTCATGAAGGCGCGCCTGGTCTGCTACATCCCCTACTACGAGGTGCTGCGCAGTGTCTGCAGCCTGGACGGGGGCGGCTGGGCCAGCACTGTCTTCTATGCCGCCTTCACACTCTCAGCACAGTGGTGAGTGGGGCAGTGGTCAAAATGATTGGGGCTAAAAGTCTGCAGCACTGGTGGAGCCAGAGAAGCTTGAGGAGATGTGCAGGCAGGTGCTGAGCACCTGAGCGTGCGTTGGTTGGGAGCACCCATGGATCTTCCCAGGCTTAGGTGAGGTTCTGCCCCTCAGGAGGACCATGGAGGCCTCGGCTGTGTGCCGCTACAACATCTCAGCGGTGCAGCGTGCCTTCGAGGGCCCCTACATGGAGTATCAGGACTGGGCTCGCAAGTGGTCCCGCTACGACGGTGCAGTGCCCGAGCCCCGGCCCGGCTCCGTGAGTGCCTAGGAGTGCAGAGCAGGGTGGGGCACGGGGCCCCGCCTTCCTCTCTGACCCCCGTTTCCCCTGGGCAGTGCATCACGGACCACTCCCGCAGGAAGGGCTACAACTCCTCGCAGGACCTGCCCAACAGTGTCCTGGACTTTGTCAAGCTGCACCCGCTCATGTTTGAGGAGGTGAAGCCAGCCGGCGGGGAGCCGCTCCTGGTGAAGAAGAACGTGGCGTACAGCCAGCTGGCTGTAGACAGGGTGCAGGCCCTGGATGGCCGCTCCTACGATGTGCTCTTCATGGGGACAGGTGAGTGCGGGATGAGTTTGAGAGGCCTCTGCTGGGCAAAGGGCACACCTCACACTCCCTCCTGATTTCCCTGCTCTGCTCTCCAGGGGATGGCTGGATTCACAAGGCTGTGGTGGTGAATTCTGGCATCCACATTGTGGAGGAGGTGCAGGTGTTCCGGGACGTGCAGCCTGTGGAGAGCTTGGTGATCTCCCACATCCAGGTGAGGGGTGGAACAAGTAGGGGGACACCACACACAAGGCATGCTTTTGCTGTGAAGCTGCCATTGCACTGTTTGGGGGACTAGGGGGACGTGACTCCTGGGTCACCCTAGCTCAGGATATGTGCTGGGGCCCAGCTGGGTAGCCTGGGGAAACAGACCAGCCTGGCCCCCCACCTCCTTTCCAGCTGCACCCATCAGCACTGACTGGGAGCTGGGGGCCCTTCACTTGCACACCCATGAAGGGAGAGCTGTGCTGGGGGTTAGGGGGGATCTCTGGGCACCACAGGGTACTCCAGAGCCCAGCAGCACCATGCCAGATCTATACTAAGCCAGCCCTTTCCCCCTCAGAGGAGCCTGTACGTGGGGGCAGCCAGCGGGATCGTGCAGGTGCCCCTGGCCTCCTGCACCAGGTACGCCTCCTGCTACGACTGCATCCTCGCCCGGGACCCCTACTGTGCCTGGGATGGCAGGGCCTGCCGCGCCATCGCCACCACGGACAGGTAGGGATGGGTCGCCCGTCCCCAGCCGGGTCCCCATGAACCTTCTCTTGCCCCATCCCATGCTGTTTCACGTCACCCCGCGGCACAGTCACCCCAGGGCCAACCCCAAAGGTCTGGCATCTGACAGTGGGTCTCCCTGGTGGTCGTGACCCCCGTAAGGGCGGGCTCAGCCAAGGCCGTACGGCTGAGCGCCCCATGCCTTGCAGAACAGGGCTGGTGCAGGACATTCAAAGTGGCAACAAGGGATGCCGGAGCAGCTCTGGACGGGGTGAGTCTCTGCTGCCCCTTGGAAACACGGGGATGCTGGTGTCCAGCATCCCTTAGAGTGGCTGGGAGAGGTGTAAGGCAGTGCGTGTCCCCGCAGGCTCCCTGCCGTGGAAGAACCGGACGGTGCTGCAGGGGGACGACGTGCTGCTGCCCTGCGACCAGCGCTCCAACCTGGCCCGAGCCGTGTGGCTGCTGAACGGCAGCGAAGTGCTGGGCACGGGGCAGGACCGGCTGCGCGTGGGGGTGGATGGGCTGCTGGTGGTGGACACGCTGCCCCAGCACAGCGGCGAGTACCGCTGCTACGGGGAGGAGCAGGGTCTCTGGACACTGCTGGCTGCCTACAGCCTCACCGTGCTGCCCGAGCTGCCCCACAGCCCTACAGCTGCCCCGTCGCCCCATGCTGCCAGCCAGGCGACCAACGACATGAAGGTGGCTTACATCTCTGCCATCGCCACCTTGGTGGTGCTCTGCACCGTGCTCAGCACCATCCTCCTGTACATGTCCTGCCTGGAGAAGCGCAAGGGCAAGTACGTGCTGGGGGAGCCACGGCCAGCCAGCGTAGAGCTGCAGACCGTCTCGGCCAACTGCCTGCGCAAGGGCCACCGGGAGGAGGAGGAGGAGGAAGAGCTCACCTACCCCGATGGCTGCCTGCGGATCATCCCTGGTGAGGCGCCCACGGCTGTCACCTCCCCAGTCAAGGAGCTGCCGGTTGCCGTGCCCCCACTGCCGCCCCCGCTGCCGGCCGAGCTCACCAACGGTGTGGGGGCTCTGCCCAGTGTCCTCCGCAAGATGAACGGCAACAGCTACATGCTGCTGCAGCAGCAGGAGGAGCCGCTGGTCTCCCCGCTCTACAGCGCATCTTTCACCGAGGAGCTCAGCAAAATTCTGGAGAAGCGAAAACACACGCAACTGGTGGAAAAGCTGGACGAGAGCTCCGTGTGCCCTGCCAGTGGGCCCCTCCTCCCCTCCAGCCCCTTCTCCCACCCTTTGCCAGCAGTGTTACAAGACTCAGGCAAAACTACCTCCTGGATGGCAGAGCTGGGCCAGGCCCGGGCTCGGCCATTCCTTTGGCTTTTCACTCACTTTTGAGACTTGCTGTACAGAAAAAAACAAAAGGAAAAAGTATCTATTTAAATTTGGAGCTCTATTTATGTATAAAAACTCACCGACGGTGGCCACGAGCTGGACAGGAGCTGGCACCTGGCTGAAGGTGGACATCATGGGGAGGGAGAGTTTCTGTCTGTTCGTCCAGGTGTGAGAGGATGCTGTTGTGGACCTATGGACTTGGCCAGCCCTGCTTGGCATCCCTTGGCACACAGGAGCTGGATAGCTGCTGAGAGGTGGGTGAAGAGCAGGGAGCGAGGCTGAGGGCTGACACACCGTCCCCGTGCCTGTCACAGGGCTTGGGATCCCTTCCCAATGCAGGGCTGGTGGGGTTTCCCCAGCTGCTGGCTCTCAGGCAGGAGAGGGGCCCTGGACACATCTCACATTGTGAGGGGTGGTCTCGGTGGCTTCCAGCCCCTGCCCGCTCTTCCACGTCTGCCCCCTCAGGGTTTCCTCTCTGGGAGAGGATGGTTTGGCGAGGGACAAGAGATAGGGCGAGGAGCTGATGTCCTGAACACCCTGGAGCAGCTGGTGAAGGGGCACGTGCCCACTGCGAAGAGGCCACAGGTGAACTATAGGGCTGGGTGCCCCAGGGAGGTGGCATCCCCAGGGCCTCCAACCCTGACAGGGCTCTGCTCCCTTTCCCCAGGGCACTGGATGCAGCAGCAGGCAGCAAGATGCACTGGCAGCAGGACTGGCAGCAGGACTGGCAGCCACCACAGCATGACAAGGGACCAGCGCAGCATCTGCATGCCCCTGAAGTCTGCAGTGCCCCTGTGGCCCCAAGCACAACGTGTTTCTGCCCTCCTGTGTGGTGCTGTTAGAGAACTGGGGGCCAGGCACAGCCCTGTCACCTGTGGGAAAACACGTGGGCAGTCCTCAAACAGTGAGGAAGAACCTTGGACGCTGCCTCCCTCTGGAGCCTTCTGTTTATGGCACTTTTCAGGAGCAGCTGTGGTCCCTAAATCCTCCCAACTATTTCCGCTTCTGCCACCTCCTGGGGGAACCTGAGAGATGGGGGTGACAAAAGCATCTCATGCTCCAGGGACAGTGTGGTGACACTGGAGAAGCTGGGGAGGGACAGACGTGTGGGGGTCCGTGTCCTCCCCCGTGTTCCTTGCTTGTACCTCCATGATCAAGACATTGCCAAGGGCTCAGCCCAGCAGGGGAAACAGGAGAAGGGTGATAACCCTTGGGGTCCCTCATGAGCTACAGCTCAGGCCTCCTGTTCCAGGAGAGTGAGGCTTAGCAGGAAAAGGCAAGAGTTGCACACTCTCCCACCCTGCCCCAGCCCTTGTTTTTGCTGCAAGAAGGGGACGTGAGCCACCCCCAAGGACCACCCCCAACCCCTCAAGGAGGGGCATCACTCTGTGTCTGGCACTCCTCATGCACAGCTCCACATCCCCCCCAGCAATAAACACGGCTCTGTCTGGACATGGTGTGGCAGTGTCCCTCTAAAGGCAGGAGAGATGGATGCAAAGACATGGGGGTGGAGAAGGCTTTATTTGGGCTGCAGGCGTGGGCCCTGGACGGTGAGGATGGAGGGTTTGTTGGTGAGGGGGTGCCACTGGCCCTGGACACTGGGGTTGTCAGTGTGGAAGGGCTTGCGGATGCGGATGATGTCCAGGCCAGACTGGTTGGCCAGCTTGGTGGCCAGCTGCAGGATCTCCTCACTTGTTTTGCTGGCAATGAGCTCGTCCCGCACCGTCCCATTCACTGCAGCAGAGCGAGGGGTTCAGGCTGGGATCCCCCCACTCTGCAGCCTCCGGGGGGACAGCTGCTGATTCCCATCCCACAGCAGCTGCCCCGGCACCGCCTGCGCCGGGCAGAGGCAGTACAGAGCCGGGGCAGGGCAGGGAGACCCCCGTCCCCGTCCCCATCCCCTCCCCAAGGCCCCCAGCACTCACAGTACTC
>WEIT01024990.1:184489-195080 GCA_013389985.1 Dryoscopus gambensis | reverse complement strand
GGTCACGCGTGGCGGGAGGGATGCTCGGCGCAGGAAGGAAGGGCGCGGAGCGCCGCTTCTCGCGGGGAAGGGCGGGTGTGGAAATAGAGCCGTGCTGGGTGTGTCGGTGCCTTGCCGGGAGGAACATTCCTCCTTCCAGTGCCCTTCCTCGCTCCGCTCTCCCGGTGCTGGCAGCAGGTGTGGCCCCGAAGTGGTGAGTGCCTGGCCCCTCCTCTGTGACCGGAGTGCTCTGCTGCGCTGGGGGGTCCCTGACTTCTGGTGGCTGGTGTAAGCGAGGTCGGGGGGTTCTCGCTGGCCCATTACAGAGTGCAGTGGTGGGGTCACACCACCCACGAACTGCCCCATGTGCTGGGTGGGCTCAGGAGTCGCTGCCGAGCTCCTTTACAAAGGGGCTTCCTGTTCACCCCTTGTCCCCCCGGGCTGGGGGAGCACCAGAGCTGCTCTGTGTGGTGGGGGACACACAGGCACCGCATCCCACATAACCCTTTCATCCCCTGCCCTGCCAGAAAATGCCACCATCCTTGCCTGCCACCATCAACATCCGGGAGCCCCGATGGGACCAGAGCACCTTTCAGGGCCGGGCCAAGCACTTCTTCATGGTGACCGACCCCCGAAACCTGCTGCTGTCAGGGGCCACACTGGAGGAAGCCCGACGGGTGGTGGAGGACTACAGGTACCCACTGGGAAGATGGATATGCCCTCAGACTGCTCCCGCGCAGGATACAGCCTTGGGAGTATTCCAAGGAGTGGGAATAGAAGTGATGCTGACCCCCCTGGCCAAAGCCAGCCCCCAAAACTGCCTGGCTGGTCCCTAAGGCATCTCCCAGCTGCTGCAAATGGTGTGGGGGACCAGTGAGGCCATGTGTGCTGGCAGAGGGTCTTTCAACAGGTGTTACCCTTTCCTGGCAGGGCAGGCACCGTACACCCTGGGCTGACAGAGGACCAGCTTTGGCGGGCAAAGTACATCTATGACTCGGCTTTCCACCCTGACACGGGCGAGAAGATGATCCTTGTGGGGCGCATGTCCGCTCAGGTCCCCATGAACATGACCATCACTGGTTGCATGTTGACCTTCTACAGGTACCTGTCCCCTCCTCACCCCAGGACCAAGAGGATGCCTGGAGTATCCTCCTGGCTCTGGGGTGAGGAGGGGACACGTGTCCCATACCCCACTCATACTCGTGCTGTAGGAGCATGGGTGACATCCCCCAGTGTCACCAGCACCCTCCTCTCTCTGGCAGGACCACACCGGCTGTGCTGTTCTGGCAGTGGGTCAACCAGTCCTTCAATGCCATTGTCAACTACACCAACCGCAGCGGGGATGCACCCATAACCCCCAGGTAAGCATGTCTCTGACCAGGTCCTCGAGGGCACCCCAGAACACCGGGGGGTGCCTTGAATAGCTTCTTGAATAGCAGGGAACTGTGAGACGGAACAGTGGGGACCTGGTGAAGGCAGAGATGGACGCCACTGGGGCTGTCAGGGTTAGTGGTAGAGCTGGGAGAGGAACCCAGGTGTCCTGGTGCTCTTGAAGGGTGTGCTGTCTCCTCCTTTGGAGGGACGACTGGGATGGGGAGAGCCTGACTTACTGGTGTCACTTCCTGCTCTTTCAGCCAGCTGGGGACAGCCTATGTGAGTGCAACCACGGGGGCAGTTGTCACAGCACTGGGGCTCAAATCCCTCACCAAGGTAAGGTGACCCTTGGCCGTCATGGTTGGGGGACCTGGACCCTCCCCATGGGATCTCCCTGAGCTCTGAGCTGAGCAGGGGATTCACCTGGAGTGGGGAGGGAAATTAAGAAAAGGGGTTTGCTGAGGTTGCCCACACAAGGCAACTGCTCTCCCCGGTGATGGCTGTGGAGATGGCCTGTCCCTCCAGATGTATCTCTAGCCTTGCTCCAGATGTATCTCCAGGCTTCTTTCACCCCTCAGCCTCTGTCCAGGCCTGGCAGGGGGCCTGGGACCCCCCACACCCTTTGGTCTATGCAGCTTTTACCAGCTGAGAGTTGCAGGGGAGGAGGGAACATTTCTCCCCCAGTTGGGCTGGGACACCACAGGGTTTTGCATGAGGTCTTGCAGACCCAGGGACGGCCAGCTCTGCCCCAGGCCCTCTGCATGATGTGCTCCTTCTTTTCCCCCAGCACCTGCCAGCCATCATCGGCCGGTACGTGCCTTTCGCAGCCGTGGCAGCTGCCAACTGCATCAACATCCCGCTGATGAGGCAGAGGTGAGCCCCTGGGGCGGGATGGGCTGGCCTCAGGCTTCACAGGCACTGGTGGGGAATGCAGGGACTTCCTTACTGGCCCTTAGTGTGGGGGGGTTGGCTTGAGGGTACAAGCACCTGATTGCAGCCCAGGGGGTTATTGGTGCCCGTAAAGCCCTGCTGAGAACTGCTCCCTAATGTGAATGTGGGTTAGCTGAGACCCCTCTGATTTATTGTGTGGACAGTGGCTGGGGTGCAGGAGGGTACCAACCTCCCTTGGAGATATGTCCCTGTCCTGTGTCCTGATACCCTCACCCTTGTGTCCTGTGGCCCCTCACTCCCTCTGTCCCTGCAGAGAGCTCAAGCTGGGGATCCCTGTCACAGATGAGAATGGGAACCGCCTGGGCGAATCCACAGCAGCAGCCCAGAAGGCCATTTTCCAGGTGGTGGTGTCCCGCATCGGCATGGCAGCGCCGGCCATGGGTGAGCGTCCCCTCCTCCACCTGTGCTGAGACATTGCAGCTGATCCCTGGCAGCGTGGGATGGGATCCCACTGCTGGCAGGGACCTGTGAGCACTGGGAGCTCATCTCCTTTCTCCCTGCCTCAGCCATTCCGCCGGTGATCATGAACATGCTGGAGAAGAGAGCTTTCCTGAAGGTACCAGTGAACCCTGGGTGGGAGGGTGGGCGCAGGGACACTCACTGAGCTTGGCACATTGTTGGCACCCCTCAGGGCTGGTGCCCTGTTGGGGAATAGACACCTTCCCGCCCTGTCCGCTGCACTGACACACATCCTCTCCCTGTCCCTGGCAGCGGTACCCGTACCTGAACGCTCCCCTGCAGGTTGGCCTGGTAGGACTCTGGTAAGTCACCCTCCACTGATCGATGGGCATCGCTGCCCTGGGCACAGACCACGCCCAGGTCTGTGGGACAGTGCTGCTGGGAACCCTGCTTGGCAGTGGGGGGAGAGAACTGCCCCAAAGTTTCTTGGGGGGATGCCAGAGCTTGGCCAGGCTGGTGGCACCCCAGGGAGATGGGATGGGATATAAGGTTCTGGGGCCAGGAGCTGTTTTGCTTCTTAGTGTCTCAAGCCTCCCATGGGTTGCCCCCACATCATCGGAGAACAGGCTTTGCCCCACCTGAGGAGCCAAATGCAGGGTCTGGAGCTTGGAGAGGGCATCTCTGTAGCCCTTTCCTGGCTGAACACCTGGCACAGCTCTGGGCTGCCTCATTGCTCCTCTGGGATCAGGCCATGGGTGGGTGTGGGTGATTTAAGCAGCCCAGCTTCACCTCTCTGTGTCTTTCCCTTGCAGTTTGGTGTTTGCCACCCCGCTGTGCTGCGCACTCTTCCCTCAGAAAAGGTACAGATGGGCACTTCGCCTGCATGTGTGGCTCCTGTATGGGCAGGGCGTGCGTGGGCTCCTTGTGCTCTCTGACTCCCAAGAGATTCTTTTGTTTCTTCGAGCAGTCAGGGGCTTGAACCTGGGCACACACATCTCTGTGCATACACAGCAGTGCAGACCCAAGGTCTGTGCTGGGCCATGGGGACGGCATCCCATGGCCACTGGTGGGTGTACCCCTCCATCCTCTGTATCCTTGTTTCCTCCACAGCTCAATGCCTGTGAGCAGCCTGGAGCCTGAAGTCCAAGATCAGATCCGGAAGAAAGATCCGTGGCTGGAGACCGTCTACTTCAACAAAGGGCTCTGAACGGGCTCCTGGGGTGGCCGAGATGTGTCCCACAGAGCTGCTGGGCCAGCGCATCGCTGAGCTTCACCCTTCGGATCCCCTTGGGGCTGCCGCTGCTTTCCCTTGGCCGTTGCGTGTCCGTAGGTCCCAGGTGCTCAGCCCTGCTTCCCGGGGTGCCTGCAGCCATGCAGCACCACACCAAATCCTGTCCCCGTGCCCGGCTCAGCCCTGCTCTGGGGACCTCCTGGCTGGCACCCTGGTGCACTCCTCCTGTGCTTACTCTGCATGTGCCTGTAGCTCTGTGCAGTGCACAGGGAAGTGCGGGCAGCGACACCAGGGACCTTGTGAGCTGTGGTGGAAGAAAAAAAAATGTGGGGTGAAGAAGAAAATGTGCTCCCCAGCTTTAGGAGGCAGCAGAGATTCAGCAATTGAAGGCAGAACACCTCTGCAGGCACCCTACGGTGCCCAGCGGTTCAGCAGCTGGTGCCTGGGGATGGCAGAGCAGATTGCAGAGAGGAAAGCTCCCCATACCTGAAATAGCTGGGGGTAAGTGATAAATTGCTCATAGTGGCTTGAACTCAGTTTGAGGGGGCTCTCCCAGCCCAGGCATGTGCTCCCAGCTCACCTTCTGCTCTCCTCTGGGCTGCTCTGGGGATTTAATCTGGCTTTCTGCTGCTTCCATCCCCAGAGCAAATGGCACATTCTAATCCCAGTAGAGTCTTGGTTTTTATTCTCATTTTAATGCCATCTGTGTTCAGGGCTGGGCTTCCCCTGAGGGGTTACTCTACCCCCTCCTGGAGTGCTTGCTTTCAGGTGGACCTTCTCAAATAGCTTGAAGTGCACTGTGGTTTCCTCTAGATATTTTTGATATACATATATTGTACCTATATATACCAAACAATAAAGGCAGATTATTTATACAAAACCAACAGCAAAGAGAAGCGTGCTGCTTGCTAGTCTGTATATGGTGGAAAGGGACTGCTGTTGGGGTGAGGATGGGAGCAGAAGGGAGGGGCAGGTTGGCTTCTGGGGTGCCTTTGCACCCCCTGGGGCTGGGTTCTGCTCCCTGCTTTCCAGCCCGCTGCCTTTGCAGCAGCTCTGGCTGGCCTGGTGTGTGTTTAAGCTTATCCAGCTGTCAGGAGGGCTTTTTTTAGTACAGTCGGCTTTGGACCTCGCCGCTGCGCAGAGAGCTTTGCTAAGCTGCTGCCCTGGATGCTGCTGGTTTGGAGAGGCCAGAGCGTCACCCTGGCTCTGCCCACACTCACACCCCCTCTTGCAGCCCGCTCACAGGACAATCCCGGCCCTGCTCCTGTGCCTCCCCTGCAGGACTATTTTTATCCCACTTTCTATGCGCGAGTATCGGAGAGCACATGGCTGCTGTCGCAGGACCTTGACCAGCCTGCGGGCAGCAGCTGCCTCCCGCTCAGCTTTCTGTCCGATCAGGGCAGTCAGAAGGAGCGACGGATGTCCATCCAGGGAGAGGAGAGATGGAGGCCACCGTGCTCTGCAGTGCCCTGTGCTGACTGACGGAGGAGCGAGAGCCACTGCAAAGGCCAAGAGGGGCAGATGCAGCAGTGACGAGATAAGGGCCAGGCAGCCCAAAGCCACCCTGTGCCACAGCTGGCAGGGGCTGGCAGAGGCCAGGGTGCGGCTGCTCCCCTCCAGGGGCAGCCAGAAGAACACCTGCACCCAGCACCCACCCAGGGTGGGGAAGTGAGTGGATGGGGACAGGCACATCAGGGATCTGTCCCCCTCCTCCTCCTGGCCCTGGAATATTGCAAATATCTCCCCTGAGCCAGCCATTGGCGGCTTATAAATAATGCAGCCCCTCGCCATGCAATAAGGGCTTGTCAGTAGCTATTCTGCTCTCATAAATTAAAGATGAAAAGGTACAAGGCTCTTGCCAGAAAAATGAAGACAAATTTTTAATAGCTTGCCAAGACACAGGGAGATGGAGCGCTCAGGAAAAATGAATTACGTTTTTATTATGTGTTTTATTGTGGTGTAATTGAACGGGATTATCTGAGAATACAATATATTTCCAGAGCAGTGTAAAGAAAACAAAAATAATGATGACACCTGCTTCCTCCCACACACGCCCCTCGGCTTTGCAGGGACATCCTCCTTGTGTGTGCTGGCTGGGAGCTGGCCCTGAGCTGCTGGCGGCCACGAGAGGCAGAGATGGAAATGGGAGGGATATGGGGCCAGAGATACAGATGCTCAGGGAGGCTGGGTCTGGCTGAATGGGTCTGGCCAGGCAGAGTCTGGGATCACCCCAAGAGGCCCCCAGAGCTGTGAGGGTGGGATATAGGGCAGTGTGGTGTGGCAGTACTTGGCCACACAGAGCCACTGAGTGTCTTTCACCTGTCATCTGCTTTCATTCCATCCCTGCGATCCCTTTTGATCTGTACCCCACCTGCACAAGCTGGCACCGCTAGGCAGAGACACAACAAACTCAGCTCTGGTGCGTTGCGATCTGGGGTGCTGCCCTGCACACCAGCCACGGTGTCTGCTCTCTCCCAGAGCTGGCAGCAGTGCAGCGAGCCCACAGATTCAGCCACTTCACTGTGCTAGGGGAAACCTGTCCTCACGGATTGCCCTGATTGGGGGAGAGAAAACTCACTTGGCCAGTGAGTTTTGGGGGGTTGACAAGCCCAAAGGTGACACCACTGCCTCTGCAGGGGAGCCCAGGATGCAGCAGTGGATACAGGGAAGCAAGGATGCTCAGTCCCTTCCTGAGCTGGCTCATCACAGAGGTCAAGGGCCAGTCCCAGAAAGACAGCAGCTGGATGTCCCTGGGGGTGCTGGGCGGCGCTGGGCTGGGGACATCGATTGGTCCCTGGCATTTTTAATGAGCTGCCCGACCACATGCTTTAACCTTGCCCATAATGAGGGCGAGCGGCAGCAATTCCTACCGCCTCAGCCGGCTCCCCCAGCCTTAATGAGCTAATCAATACTTGTTCTCAGCTTAATTTCCAGCTAATTGCTCTTTAATGACGCCTGGAAATGGGCAGCCTCTTGCAGCGGGGAGCGGGCAGGCTCCCCCTCCCCAGTGCCCGTCCCCGGTGGCAGGGGGTGCCGGGGTGCTGGCAGCGGGTCACCTTCCCTGGCTGCGTCCCAGCCCTGCCGGCGCTTCTGGAGGCTGGGGAAAGGGAGGGTGGCAAAGGCCACAGCGGGCGCGGTGCCACTGAGCTGGCAGCACCCTCTGGAGCACCCGCCCCGTCTGGTGGGGCCATGCAGCCCTGAGCACCAGGGCAGGCTGAACAGAGGACCCCCCCATCACAGGACGATGTACGCAAGCCCCTCAGGACATTACACTGCGGTGAGAGCTCCCAGGCTCGGCTCATAGCGGGGCTTTTAGTGCACAGGAAGATAAGGGTGGTGGGGCTGAGGCGTCCGTGCACTACTCCAGGTCCTGCAGCCCCCAGGTACAGGGTCAGTGTCACCGCAAGGTGCCGGGGACGAGGCCAGCAGTGCCCTGGAGGTGGCAGCAGAGACCCCGCAGCCGCAAGCCCGCACCGCCACCCGCACCCTGTGCTGGGCAGCCGAATGGGGACACGCAGGGACTGCGGGGCGCTCCTGTTTGGGGTCAGGGTGTGGGAGGAGCCGGGCGGGTCACGGGGAGGTGGGACCCGCTCTCACCCGGCACCGGAGTGTCAAAGTTGGCACGACCGTGCCAGTGCGGGGACGTCCCGGGAATGCGGCCCCCGCCGCTTTTCGGTTCCTGCGCCCGGGTTGTTAGACTTGCGCTCGGATGGGGCTGATGGGGAAACCTCAGGAAACGGCACGGTTCCTGCGGGGATGGGGCTGAGCCGCGGCTCTGGCCGGGGACCCTGGGCAGACTGAGGACCAGGACGTCCCTTACCACTCGGCCATCGCGCCTCGGGGCCGGCTGACCCTGCGCACAGCTGCAACCGCTTCCCCAAGAATTTGCTGACGGGTTGGTTCTTCAGAGGAATTCGGTCTGGTAAAGCCTAGAGAAACCTGAGCCTGGCGGCTTCCCAGAGCGGGTCCGGCCTGGCACGCAGGCGGGGGGGACCTGCCTGCTGCCCGTGTCTTGTCCCCACAGTGGAGCCCTGGAATGTGGCTGGGACTCCTCGAAAACCACACAGCCTAGGTGTCGGCTGTCCAGAACCGGGCTGTCTCAGGCTGTCGAACAGCAGGAAACAGAGTCTATTTGACATAAAATGAGAGAGATTTGGTTTATCATCAGAAGGAGACCCCCACGGCCCCAGGGAGTGTGCCGGCAGCATTCTGTCCCAGGATCTCCGGTGACATTTGCTTCTGCTGTGACATAACCCACATTCTCAATCCCACCAGCCCAGCCCCAATGCTGCTCACCAGCCCTGCCTCACATGACGTACATTGAGTCACTTGGCCTAGGACTTTCTTTCCAGAGTGGATTTTTCCCTTGGCTTCATGTGCCGTAAAGCCCAGAGCACTGTGGGGTGGCTGGGGGATCAGCCAAAGCTGCAGGGGGGTCAGTGGGGCCAGGAGCTGTGTGGTACCCTTGACTGGGTGTCACGTGTTTCATTCTGATGACAGAGTTCTGGAGGGATGCCATGGATTCCTGACTTCAATGGGACCACCACAAGATGAGAAAACAGTGGAGAGCAACCCACCAGGAAGGGAGGAGGAGGCTTTGATGCTTAAGGCTGAGCCTTCAAAGCCCAATTCCAAGAGCTTCACTGAGCTCACGAAAAGTGAGGAAAAAGGAGAGATAACTAGCCAGCACTGGTAGGGAGCCAGGAATGCAATTTACCCAAGTGCCAGGCCATGCAGGGCTGTGATCACCCATTTCCCCACAAAGCTGTCGAGCAACATAAGCCACAAACCCCACTTAGGGCGGCGGCTGTGTTGATTGACTTCGGGTGTGATTGAGCAGAACTCCTTGTTAAGCACAGGTTAGCTCTTCCACCCCTCATTCATAGCTGCTACTGTTTATTAGCACATTCAATAGTCTCATTAAGCAGGAGGTTTAATTAACTGCCAGGTTTGAGCTCCATCTTGCTGAGCTGAGCTGAGCTGCCCTTGGCTTTCTGGGACTGGGTTGTGTTGTTCCACAACTGGAGTTGTTCCTGCTCAGATCTGTGTTTGGAATTCACTTTTGGCCAGGGGTTTTCCCTCGTTAGTGGCTGATGCCACAGTGATGCTCAGATGAATCCAGTCACGCAGAGGCCATGATAATCCCATGAAGATGGGGACGCATCAAATGTTCAGGCCATGGCACATGGGAGAAGGAACCATGTGTGGGAAAGGACAGCAGCAGTGGGGCCTGTTCCCCCTTGCAGAGGGCAAGAGATGCAAATAACCTGAAACACTGATGGCCCCTGATTTCAGCAGTGTCTGGGATTTAAGTGCTGGCTCTGTTTCTGTGCTGGCTACGAGCTTTGTGGGCAGAAGGTGGCATATGGGGCCAGGCTTGCCCCACTGTTTTTCCCCCTGTATGGAGCAGGGGCAGGTGCGGGTGTGTTTGGTGCAGGGATGCCTCATCCCGAGGCAGGAAGGGTGGTATGGCAGGGATAGCCCAGGAGGCTCAGTACCTCTGCCTGGGTCACCTGCAGTCTGTCTCCTCTCTGCTCAGGCTCTGACCCAGCTCTGGGTCTGCATGTAGGGAAACCTCAGCCCTTCCTGACTTTTTCCCTGCTCCCAAAACAGCTGCAGCCCCAGCTGCTCAGCAAGTCATGGATGCTGGACCTAAAAACTTGTGGCATGTGGGGGCTGCACTCAATAGGCTGGACGAGGGGAACTAGGGAGTAAGGCAGCCCTGGGCCAGGGGACTGGGGGCCACAGAGGGGGAGTGGGATGTGAGGCTGAAGGCAGAGCTGGCAGGAAACCCCACTCTGCAGCAGGGGGCTTGAAAGGGGAGTTTGGCTGGCAAAGACAGATTTAAGGGGGCTGAAGCCTGCCACTTTTTCCGTCATTAGACATGGCTGGATTCACAACGTGACCAAGCTAAAGTCCTGGAACCTGGAACGAATCTGCAGGAGGGTGTTGGAAAGCAGAAGCAGATTTTTGCAGCATGGTAAAGGAAACCGGATCCTTAGAGGGGTCCTGATTTGCTTGAGCTTCACGGGGAAACTAAATCCCACAAATTCCTTGCCTGGAGAGGAGCGGGCTGTGTGATCCCCCCGGCACGGCATCCGGAGCGAGATGCAAATGCACGGTGCATGTTTGTGCTGCAAAGGCATGCTGGCTCCCCCCCTCCTCAGAGCCAAGGAAACTGAGGCAGGGAGCAGCAAGGCAGCTTGCTGGGGAGGTCTGGAGCCCCAGCCCTGTGCACATGGGTTTTACACTGCTGTGGCATGGAGCAGCCCCACAATTGCTCCCGATAGCTCCACTGCAGCCAAGGTGATGCTGTGGTTTACACCCCAGTACCCCCTTCACACCCGGCTCCTGGTGTGGGGGGAGTGCAGACATCCCGTGGGAGTTATACCCGCATTTACTTACAGCAGCTGCTCAACTTTTCAGTCTATGTTTCACAACCAAATTACAGCTTGAGAGACGCTTTTGACCGCTTCCTTAGCCATGCCCACCTCTCCCATTCACTTGTCCCCAAGGACTCCTGCCCCATGGATGGGGCGGAGCATTAGCGCAGGTCCAGCACACGGCTGGGGGTGATCCCAGCGTGGGGGTCCGCGGGGAGGTGCCGGTGCCAGGCAGCCGGAGCGGCCGAGCCCCGGGGCCAGGGTGCGGTGCGTG
>WEIT01024990.1:141731-184422 GCA_013389985.1 Dryoscopus gambensis | reverse complement strand
CGGCTTAGGGCGGGGTGGCTCCTGGGGGACCCCAAGGGCCGTCGTGCCTCTTCCCGGCACTCTTCCAGCACGCCCAGTGCCTGCACCCCGGACGTGAGGAGCCAGAGACCAACTCTGCAATTCCCCCGTACCCTTTCTCTGGCCCCCCACATCCGTCGGGGGATGGAGCCTTGCTCCGTACAGACTGGGGTGGGGTGGGCCGGGGGAGGACTCCGGCACTGGGACCCGCTGCCCCTTTCCACCCCTGAGGGCTCTGTGGTCTCTGATAAACGGGTCAAATCTTCACGGTTTGTTGTCCCGGGATGCATATGCGTAACCCACTGTCCGGGCCATCCCCACCCCAGCTCTGGGCTGTGTTAGCCCCGAGAGTGGGGGGTGTAGCTGCGGGGGGCTGCAGCTTGCCCTTTGGTGCTGTTCCCAGCGGGACGGGAGGGAACAGCCTGTCTGCCTGCGTCCCCTCCCCAGCCCCTTATGTTGAGTGGCCCTGGGGCAGGGGACTATAATTTCACCCCATCTCAGGGAAGGCAGCCAGGGTATAACAGGGGGCAGGGAGGGATGTTCACAAAGGGATTTGGTTCATTGTCACCCTCTCTGGGTGACAGGCTCTGAGATGCCACGTTTTCCCCCCCAGCAGAGATGGGAAGCCCGGAGTAGATCAGCCTCTTCTTACCCTGAGTAGGTAATGCAGGCTTGGGATTTGGGGGCAGGGACCCTGCTGTGCCCGTACAGGCTGACCACACTGGGCCTGCTGTCAGTCCACTGGCTGCCCACCTGTGCACTGAGCTCCACCATGCTCAGCCTCAGCTGTCTGTGTGATAACTGAGGGGGTCACAAAACCTTCTGGGGAGTGGGCATTTTTTTTCCTGCTCAGGTAAGTGGTGCCTAAAAAGAAGGGTTACCGTGCAGGGAGGGAAGGAGAACAAAAGCCAGGCATGACTGGGATCATCCTCCTGGCTCGGCTGCCTCCAGCACAGAAAGAGCACCTTGTCTGCAGGATCAGCCACTCCATTGTGCTTGTATGGATGGTGAGGGAGGAAAAAAGGGCTCGTGACTCTTGCAAAGCAATGGGGAAAGGAAAGGGGCTTGAGAGCAGCTTTCTGTCAGGAGACCAGGAGCAGGGTATGGACGTGCTGACCCATAATGTTGTAGAACAGCCTGTCCAGTGCCCTGCCAGCCCTGTGGCTTCCCAGGCTGTGCTGGGGTCAGAGGAGGCTGGACTTGGCGTGCTGGGCTGCCAAGGGAGAAAGGATGAAACCTGGTGGGACTGGGGTCATCAGTACTATCCCTGTAGCTTCTCCTACCCTGAGAAGCTGTTCAGCATCTCAGGGTAGGAGCTGGTTGGGGAGCTCCAGGCTGCCAAGGCTGTGGCTGCAGGGCTAGGGGTGAGCCGGGTTGGGACCAACCCTCCCCTGCACATCGTGCAGTGCTGCTGCTCAGAGCAAGCCAGCCAGGAGATGAAGGAGTGGGAGACACCTCCTGCACCAGTAACATACCTTCTCCCTCCTCACAGGCCAGGATGGCTCCTCAGATCTAGACAGGGAGACCGGAGAAGTGCCAGAAATCCCCATCTAAGTGACAGTGGGATTGGGATAGAGGAGCTGCCATGAGGATGTCTCAAAACAAGTCCCTCAGCATCTCTTGCCTCGTGTTTTCCTTGCTCTCCTTGCACTGGGCTTTGCTCCAGCTGGGCCAGGCTTTCCCCAGCACCTCTGACTACCTCCAGCGGGGCTGGCAAAGGCTGCTGGAGGAAGGGGAGGGCTGCACCGAGTGCCAGCCAGAGGAGTGCCCAATGCCACGCGGGTGCCTGGCTGGCACAGTGCGGGATGCCTGCGACTGCTGCTGGGAATGTGCCAACCTGGAGGGACAGATCTGCGACCTGGACAACACCAACCACTTCTACGGCAAGTGTGGGGAGCACCTGGAGTGCCGGTTGGATGCTGGGGACTTGAGTCACGGAGAGGTGCCCGAGCCCCAGTGTGCCTGCCTCTCCCATCTGGCCCTCTGCGGCTCCGACGGCAAAACCTACGCCCAGATCTGCAGGTTCCTGGAAGCTGCCCATGCCCACCCTGATGCCAACCTCACCGTGGCCCACGAAGGTCCCTGCGAGTCAGGTAGTGACCCTGGAGCTGTGGGAAGAGACAAGCAAGGGGGTCTGGCTTAACTGTTTTACCTGGCAGCAAAACCACAGGGACAGGACCGCACTGGGGCTGCTCCATGCCGTGTCAGGCTCCCCCTAGTCCCCCCACCCTGCTGCTCTGGGGGAGCCCCTTGCAGATCCAGTGCTTGGAGAAATCTGGGAGCAGCTTTGCCAGGAGGGAGTGGAGTTTATGGGAAGCAACAAATCCTGCTGGAGCAGATGGGGAAGTTCCAGNGTGCCTAAAAAGAAGGGTTACCGTGCAGGGAGGGAAGGAGAACAAAAGCCAGGCATGACTGGGATCATCCTCCTGGCTCGGCTGCCTCCAGCACAGAAAGAGCACCTTGTCTGCAGGATCAGCCACTCCATTGTGCTTGTATGGATGGTGAGGGAGGAAAAAAGGGCTCGTGACTCTTGCAAAGCAATGGGGAAAGGAAAGGGGCTTGAGAGCAGCTTTCTGTCAGGAGACCAGGAGCAGGGTATGGACGTGCTGACCCATAATGTTGTAGAACAGCCTGTCCAGTGCCCTGCCAGCCCTGTGGCTTCCCAGGCTGTGCTGGGGTCAGAGGAGGCTGGACTTGGCGTGCTGGGCTGCCAAGGGAGAAAGGATGAAACCTGGTGGGACTGGGGTAATCAGTACTATCCCTCCAGAAGCTGTTCAGCATCTCAGGGTAGGAGCTGGTTGGGGAGCTCCAGGCTGCCAAGGCTGTGGCTGCAGGGCTAGGGGTGAGCCGGGTTGGGACCAACCCTCCCCTGCACATCGTGCAGTGCTGCTGCTCAGAGCAAGCCAGCCAGGAGATGAAGGAGTGGGAGACACCTCCTGCACCAGTAACATACCTTCTCCCTCCTCACAGGCCAGGATGGCTCCTCAGATCTAGACAGGGAGACCGGAGAAGTGCCAGAAATCTCCATCTAAGTGACAGTGGGATTGGGATAGAGGAGCTGCCATGAGGATGTCTCAAAACAAGTCCCTCAGCATCTCTTGCCTCGTGTTTTCCTTGCTCTCCTTGCACTGGGCTTTGCTCCAGCTGGGCCAGGCTTTCCCCAGCACCTCTGACTACCTCCAGCGGGGCTGGCAAAGGCTGCTGGAGGAAGGGGAGGGCTGCACCGAGTGCCAGCCAGAGGAGTGCCCAATGCCACGCGGGTGCCTGGCTGGCACAGTGCGGGATGCCTGCGACTGCTGCTGGGAATGTGCCAACCTGGAGGGACAGATCTGCGACCTGGACAACACCAACCACTTCTACGGCAAGTGTGGGGAGCACCTGGAGTGCCGGTTGGATGCCGGGGACTTGAGTCACGGAGAGGTGCCCGAGCCCCAGTGTGCCTGCCTCTCCCATCTGGCCCTCTGCGGCTCCGACGGCAAAACCTACGCCCAGATCTGCAGGTTCCTGGAAGCTGCCCATGCCCACCCTGATGCCAACCTCACCGTGGCCCACGAAGGTCCCTGCGAGTCAGGTAGTGACCCTGGAGCTGTGGGAAGAGACAAGCAAGGGGGTCTGGCTTAACTGTTTTACCTGGCAGCAAAACCACAGGGACAGGACCGCACTGGGGCTGCTCCATGCCGTGTCAGGCTCCCCCTAGTCCCCCCACCCTGCTGCTCTGGGGGAGCCCCTTGCAGATCCAGTGCTTGGAGAAATCTGGGAGCAGCTTTGCCAGGAGGGAGTGGAGTTTATGGGAAGCAACAAATCCTGCTGGAGCAGATGGGGAAGTTCCAGGGAATTGTTAGCGAATTCTTGGCGGCAGTACTGGGTTCACACTGGCCTGTTGCTCCCGAGAAATGTGCCTGCCTCCTGCAAATAGAAACCGGGGTTGGTTTGGCTTGGCTATGTGATTTCCATCTCCCATTTAAAACTCAGGTGGCGGCTGAGAGGGGACAGTCTAGCAGGAAGGCCATGCCCCAGCCTACCCAGTCCGGCACAGGTCACCTAGTGCTGTCACCACAGCTCGAGGGATGTCACGGTTGACTTTATTTTCTGTAGATCATCATGTTCTTGAGTGTTTTCCCAGGTATATTTGGAGGTGGAAACCTTCCCTTGACCTCTGGGTCAAGCTATGGGCCAGCTTATGGAGGAGGTGTGGGTAAGAAGGGTAGTCCTCACTCTGTCCCTCCAGGGAAGCGATGTGGAGCCTGGAGGTGTTGGCTTCATCCAGCAGATGGGGACCTGCTGACTCCCTCCATTGCTGGCACAAGCCCTGTGTCAGAGCAGAGGCCTCATTTGGCTGGAAGCTCAACTACCTCATCCATCCTCACCAGCCTCAGGCTGGATGAGTGCCCCTTGGCCTTTCTCCCACAGCAGGAGCGTGCTCCAATCGCTCAGGAGAGCTTTGCTTTGTAACATTGCTGTCATTGTGCTGTTCCTGCTGCATGTGTCCCTTGAGCATCATTGCACAGGCAGGGACACTGAGGCCAGCAGGGATGGCAACCCTCCATGGACTAGGGGGCGCTGGGGAGGGAGGACCCAGTCCCAGCTGTGAGGAGGGACCATGTCCTTGGGAAAGGTGAGGGTCTGCCATGGGAAGGAGAGGAGAGAGGCATAGGAAGGGTCCCAGCATCTCAATGTGAACCAAATGCTGCTGCTCCAGAGACCAGCCCAAGAGAGCCCATGGGACCTCTTCTGAGCCCACCCTGCTCTCCTCTACCCCCCTCCCCAGAGCCTCAGATCACCTCTCCTCCCTATGACACATGGAACATAACTGGGCAGGATGTCATCTTCGGCTGCGAGGTCTTTGCCTACCCCATGGCATCCATCGAGTGGAGGAAGGATGGCACAGAGATGCTGCTGCCTGGAGATGACCCCCACATCTCTGTCCAGGTGAGCGGTGTGCACTGGAGATGACCCCAGGGTGACCCAGTGCTTCTCAGAGCTCATGGACAACCAGACCTGAGAGTGGTCATACTCTGGGAATGGCCAAGCCTGGCTACCTGGGGATGAGAAGGGGTGACTGGAGGCTGCACACCACGAGGACTGACTGAGCCAGGGCTGGTGTCTCAGTGGTTGAAACCATCAGCACAACTCTCTTCTGTGATTTCCTCTAGTAGTTTTTGAACTTATTCATATTTCTGGGGACCTGCAGAGTCCTGCAGCAGGGAGTTTCCCACTTCCCTGCCTTTAGTTTGCTGTGCGTGCTGGGTTCACTTGCACTCCCACTGGCAGGGCTGGAAAGAGGACCTCCCGAGTGCCTTCCAGCCTGGGTTGTCCTCTGGTCCTACCAGCACACTCAGACAGTTCCTGCCCTTTTTTCCCATCAGCAGGGCTTCCCTCCAAGAGCTGGCAGGCCCAGGGGTCAGCATCCTGCCTGCGGCCAACCCCAAATATAGCACCCAGCTGGGCGTACCTAGCCATTAGAGGGTGTGGGCAGAGGCAAAGTGGGCCATGCACCTCAGCCAGGCACCAGTGGGGAAGAAACTGTGGTGGAACAGATGGAGGGAGCCAGGGGAGCAGGTGGAACCTGGCACCATGGCCCCCTTCCATCTTTCTGTCCTTCAAGCCTCCCCATAGCCTGTCTTGGGGTCCAACCAAGGATGTTCACCCTGAGCGCGGCTACACTGCCTGGCTGGAGGAAACTCTATGTCCTCCACCCCTGGCCAGCACACCATAATAGCAGCCTGCAAACACAGCTGCAGCCCAGCTGGGTCAGGAAAAGCTTATTTATTCCTGGGGATAAACAGAAAATAGCATGGCTGCTGCCAGAGCAACTCTGGGACCTCAGTGCCTGCTGAAACAGGGGACCCGAGGCTCCGTGGCACAGATTCCCCCTTGCTTCTGCCACAAGTGCTGACAGAAATCCCCCCTTCTTGCAGTTCAGAGGCGGCCCCCAGAAGTATGAAGTGACAGGCTGGCTCCAGATCCAGGGTGTGCGGGTGACGGATGAGGGCACGTACCGCTGCTTTGCCAGGAACAGGGTCGGGGAGGTGGTGGCATTGGCCAGCCTGACCGTCTTCACACCGGGTGAGCACCCCGTCCTTACCCCCATGCTCTCATGGGGACACGGGAAGGGATGTTTGGGCACAGTGCACCAGTATGGCACGAGCTGCTGGAGCATAGGGCTGTGCTGGGGATGCCCCAGAAAGCTGCCGTGCATGGTTTGGCTTTGGTCCTGGTGGGGAATGGGACAGGCACAGCAGGATGGCAATGTCACGTTGTCCCCATGCTGCTATTTCAGACCAACTCAACCTGACAGACTTCTCCCTGCCGAAGCCCCGCGTGACACCTGAGGACTATGGAGAGAGTGAGGAGGACTACTACTAGCCCAGAGATGGCATGTCCGGCTGCAGAGATCACCTTGCCCGCAGTGACCCTTCCCTGGGGGTTGGGGACATCTCTGGAGCAAGCACCCTCTGGCCTAAAACTCCTTCTCTGAACAATCCTGGCACACCAGCCTGGTTTCTGGGGTGGGGAACAGGGTGATGCATCCTTTTGGGGTGCTGGGGAATGGGATACTGGCTGGTTGGTGCAAGGACTTGGACCAGGGGCAGCTCTGCCTGGAGCAGGTGGATCTGTCCTCTGGCACTGAGCGGAGACACAATGGCAGGTAGGACACTGCGGGGACAGCTGTGCTGTGTGTGATGAGGGCTTGGTGCTGGAGATGGAGACAGCCCTCTTTGGGAGAGTGAGGCCAGGGCAGGGGCATCACTGTCCTGTAGGAATAATTTTTGGGGAAGCTGGAGCAGAGAGCTGGGACCTGTCTGTGATAACCAGTGTGTCACTCCCCTGTCTGCTCTGTATCCTCCAAGCACAAAGACATCCCAGCTTCTCCCCAGAACCTGACGAACCTGCTGCCAAAATATCCTTCTCTTCTGTTTTGTTTTTAACCAGAAAAGTAGTGATTTGAGGAAACCAGACACTTGTGGCTTTCAGTGCTGTCTTTTCTCCAGCCGAACCGCCCTTGTGGTCAGAAACACTTTGGCCTTTTTTTGACTGACTTCATGTTTTCCCTTCCATGCCTTTGACTGACTTCATGCTTTCCTTTGTCATTTCAGTTGATGTTATTTAAAATATACATGTAGGTCAAAGCCGAGGCCAGCCGACTGTCCTGCATCCACGAGGATGATTCTGGGGGTGAGGATGGGTGCAAGCACTGTGGATGCTACCTTTTCCATTGTGGAGTGCTTGAGATGAGGAGCCCTCATGCCCATCCCAATGCTCACAGCTGGTCCTGGTGTGGGTCCTGCCCTTCTTACCCACCATGGGAATGGGGGTGCCCAATAGACCATCTCCTGTGCTGTGGGGATGCATCGACCCAAATCACTGTACTCCCATGCGTTTGGATCCCATCCCACTGCTGCCCATTTTCATCTTGGGGTCCTATGTTCTGAGACACTAGGGTCTCCACCCAGGTGACCACAGCCCTGTCAAGTGTGGAGCAGCTCTGTGCTTAGTTGGTGAAGGAAAGGGATACTCCAATTTTCACTGGAAACATTATATGTAAAAACAAAAATCCCACCTACCTCCCAGAGCTGGTGATTTAGAGCAAACTTTCATGTGGGGGAAGCACAGGAAGGAAGCTCAGAGCTGCGCTGTGCTGCTCACTGCCCAGAGAGGGCTGTCAGGACCCTTCCTATGGACATTCTGGGGCTGAGCTCACATTCACAGGGTGCTTTACCCCCCAAAGCAGGAGCATTTATGGGACTTCTGCTGCTCAAAACCTCCATATGGACCAAACCACTCCCAGTTACTCAGTCCCAGCTCCAGGGAGGTCCAGAGCTGCGGCAGGGAGCCAGACCCTGTGAGGAAGGAATTGGCCAGACCCCAGGCAGGAGCAGGCAGGATGCAACAAGGCTGGCGGCTTGGGTGCCGTGCTACTCTCCTTCACATGTTTTTTCTTTTCTTTTCTTCCTTTTTCTCTTGAGAGCTGGCTCAACACCATTACGGCACTGAAACCTGAACAAGCAAATAAAAGGGATTTGTCTGGAATTGGCGGCAGAGCAAAATTCCTGCAGACAGCGAGGCTGGGCCAGCCCTGGCCCCCTGCACCACAGCTTGATGGGGCACTGCTGTCTGCCTGCTGGAATGCCTGCCCTCTCTAGCAGCAAACCCCTTCTCAGCCAGAGAAATGCAAAAGCCACTGGTGCCTCAGCTTCTCCTTCTGTCTAACAACATAACAGAATCCTCTTGGGCTGCTCCTTTGGAGTTGGAGGGTGTTCAGGAGGTACCAGGGACAGAAGCCATTGGCTTTCATTTTGCTTTTTTTGGGTGTAAAATACGCTTTCAGAGAAGCTGGGCCCTTTTTATCCATCCTGATCCCCTTCCTGTTTCGCACACAAATGAGCTGGTGGAACTGGGCCACGCTCAGGCTGAGGCTGCCACGGGGAAATCCGAGAGCGTCCTGGAGCTTCAGCAGTCAAGAGCTGCTTGCTGGGCTCCCTGCCGGTGCCTGGGGCTGGCCCCCGGCCAGGGCTGCCATGCCAACCCTCCTCAGGGCCAGGCTCGCCCTGCCTGTGTTGGCACGAATCCAGGTCGTGCCGGATGTGGATGCAGCTTTGGTCTGGCTGGAGAGTGGCGGATGGGTCACACACTCCATCCCTGGCTCTCCGTATACTCTGCAGGACAATGCCTTGCCTGGGCAACTACATCTTGGTCTCAGTCCTTGCCCACACCTTCTTCACACCCTTCAGTGCCTTCGTACCCTGTAGGGAGCTGGTAGGGGATGCTGGTGGTTCCTGCCTGGCAGGAAGAGCAGTGGGGATGTTGTGACCGAGAGAGGGGGGAACTTGAGCAAGAGCTCTTGGCCCAGACTCCTCAGATCCCACTGTGGGAGAGGGCTGTCTGGCTGGCAGGCTGGAGATCAGCCAGGCGTTGAGCTCCACTCCCCTCAGGGTGAATGGCAGCAGAGTGGCTCCAGGGGCACAGAGAGGGCTGGTGTCTCCTCATCCCAGCTTCCAGTCTTGCCATTTCCAGTCACTTAAAAATTAAAGAAGCCAATATTGCTGCACGGCTGGAATCAGTCACTGCCACAGAGCTTAACTGAGGTTATTTGTTGGCTCTAAAAACATTTGGTCACCTCTGCTGCTGGCTGCTCAGATGTTTGCTGCAGCCCCTGCCCCAAGGGGGGGGTCACTCCAGGCTCTGCAGATCCTCTTCCTGGCTCCAGGCACCCGGGGACCTGACAAAACCTGGTGTCCGTGTGGGTTCAGAGGGTGTGCCCCAACAGCATGCAGCACCAAATTCCTTTGCTGGCCAGTTTTTGGCACAGTTGCTTTCTGGGGGCAGAGGGGGCTGAGCTGCTCCCGCCAGCCCAGCCAACTGCACTCAGAGCACCTTATCAGCCCAGAGCTCAGCTGGTGGCACAGATGGGGAGAGCTGGACTGAGAAGTGGTAATGTGGCCACTGGCCCAGGCACAACACCGGCACCTCCTGGCCACCTGGGATGAGCAGGGTGCGGGTATCTCCCAGGGCACCAGAGGTCACTGCCAGCCTGGGTACAAAGAAAGGGGGGCTTGTCCTGCCAGCACCTGAAAGACCCTGGAGACACACCCTCTGAGCAGCTGCCAAACCACAGGCTTTTGTGGTCTGCAGGGACAACCCAGCAAGTCTGGCAAGTAAATGCACTCCTGTAAAAAAACCATGCTGTCCCTGTCCTTCCCTGCCCTTGGGGGTGCTGGGACCTGCTCCTGTCTGGGCCTGGGCAGGAGGCACATGGAATCATAGAATAGTTTGGATTGGAAGGGACCTTAGAGATCAACAGAGTTCCAACACCCCTGCTGCGGGCAGGGACACCTTCCACTAGGCCAGGTTGCTCAGGGCCCCATCCAGCCTGGTCCTGAACACTTCCAGGGCTGGGGAGTCCACAGCTTCTCTGGGCAACCTATGCTGGTTCCTCACCACCCTCACAAAAAAGAATTTTTTTCTAATATCTGATCTGAACTTACTCTCAGTTTAAAGCCATTCACCCTTTCTTTATCTCTACAACCCCTTGTCAAAAGTTCTTCTCCAGCTCTCTTACAGCCCCTTTAGGTTCTGGAAGGTGGTTTAAGGTCTTTCTGGAACCCTGTCTTCTTCAGCCTACTCTTCCTTCAGGCCCAACTCTCTCAGTCTGTCTCCAGCCCTCTGAGCATCTTCATGGCCCTCCCCAGGACTCGCTCCAACAGATCCACATTCTTCTTACGCTGGGAGCCCCAGAGCTGGGCACAGCACTCAGGTGGGGTCTCACAAAAGCACAGCAGAGGGACAGAATCACCTCCCTCGACCTGCTGGCCACGCTTCTTGTGGTGCATCCGCGCCTCCATCCCGGAGTCCGGGCCCGGGCCACGGCCGTGATTAGCCGCTAAACAGTGCCATCTCCTGGCAAAGCCACCGGCCGCGCCGGCCCTGCCGCTGTGCTGGGCAGCCTGCGAAGGCACGGCGGCCTTGGGCACCCCTGGAGCACCCTGACCCTCAAATCCATCCATGCCTGCTCCACGCCCTCTCCCTGCCCGTGGCAGAACGCCTGCCTCACTGGGAGGGGCGATGCCATCACAAGGGACGTGAGTATGAGCTGTCTCCTGGCATGATCGCCAGAGCCAGAGCATCCTCTTGACACTGGGTCTGGATGGCTGCCGCAGGCAGAGCTGGGATGAAGCAGAGCCTGGAGATGTTCAGCTGCAATCCTTTGATGTCAGCATTGAACTAAAGCTGCAAAAGGGTGAACACCCCTCATGGCCACCCTGACAGCCCCCCCCATGCCATGGGCATCTCCCATGGGAGATGGATGGCTTCTGGCAGAGGCTCACAGAGCCTGAGCTGATCACTGGTCATGCCTGGATGGAAGCAGCTCTGTAACCTCGCTCTGCAAACAGGTAAACTGAGGCACAAAGCAGTTACGCATGGAGAACTCAACCAGAGCCAGAGAGATCTGCAGGGCAGAGCGACCAGCTACCCCCAGGACTTCTGTCCCCAACCTGTCCCCACCCCTGTTGGGGGGTGGCATTTTTCCTTCTGTCCTCTGCACGGCACCTCTTCAACCTGCTGTAGTGGCTCAGAGAGAAAATAAAATAGCAAGACGCCTTCCCTGCCTCCACCCAGCACTTACACTGCCTGATAAACAAAATGGAAATAAATCCTCCTGCGTTTGCAGCAAATAGGTCTCCATGGGGGGTTGCTTTCAATAATTCAAATGCCGTTGCAGAGCAGAGCCCACGCCAATGGGTTTTAATAAACACAGCCATAATGTGACATGCAATTTATTATTAAGCTTAAAACAGGAAGCAAAGAGTTTAATAAAAGCACCGGGTTCCCTGTATCAGTCACAGCAAGTGGCGGGGTGCTGGCTGTGGGGGGAGGCTGGGCGAGCTGGCTGCAGGGACGCGCAGAGCTGGGTTTGCTTTGCCGTGTGCCCCTCAAGCTGGGCCTGCAGAAATCCTGGGCAGTGCAGGGAGATGTGAGCCAGACCAGGGGGAAATGGGGACAGGGGTAAGGTGTGAAATGCTGCACCCTGTATGGCTGCCCAGCCATCCAGCGAAGAGCTCTGCCCTGGCACCACAGCTTGCTTGCAAGGGCAGATTAAAGGCTTGGGTTTAATCCCTCTCTCCAAAACTTTCTCACCCACATCCCTTCCTAACTCAGCTCCAACTGGGCAGCCCTTTTCTGCTCCACCCTTACCACCCCTGGGCTGCTTTTAAAAGCAGGCAGAAGGGGAAGCTAAGCCTCCTGGAGACAGAGGGGCTGTGCCAGGTGAGATGTTGCCAGGCATGAGGAACAGCTGGTGCCTGGTGCTGCAGCAAATGTGTGTGCTGCCCACTGCTCTGCATGGCTGGCCCTTCCAGACATGGATTTGCTCAAGGGCTGGTGAAAAGCAAGAGCTCATCAGGGAGGTGGCTCAGCTAACATGGCTCGATGGGTCCAGCTATGTCTGAAGGCACATCTGAGTACAGGTGAGGGGTGAAGGATGTTGCACCATCCCATATTCATCACCTAGCAGGACCCAGATGCTGCTTTCTCCCTGTTCCTGCTGTAGGCCTACCGGGACATTTGAATGCTGGCACTTGCCCTAGGGATGTGGCTTTTTTGCCTCCTCTCCTTAGTCTTGCATCCTAGCTGTGCCCTTTCTGTTTGGGAATAATCCTGCCAAACTCCAGTACCCACTCCTACAGAGAACAGCACAGCAGATGGAAGAGATGTGAGAAGTGGTGCAGGGACTGCCCACACTGTTTCCCAGTGAAAATGGAGTTTGTATGACTGCCCTGTGCTCTGGTTTGAGGAATGGCCTCAAGGAGAAGCAGTTCCCTGGATGCAAGGTTTACCTGTGTTATATTAGACAACAGATAGTCTCTTCTCTGCCAGGGTTGTGGGAGATGGGGAGCTTTGCCCCAGTCCAGCCGAATGACAGTCTGGGGCTGAGCCAGGGGCTCCAGGCACCTGCAGCTCCTTCCAGCAGAGTAAAAAGCCTGCTATCTTAAGGAGGGCTTTCCAGCCAGATAAAGCCATTCAAGCAGCCTCTGTCCTCCAGCTTGGCCGAAGTGCTGGCAGGGGGTGCGTGGGGCAGCTTTTGTGGGCTCTTTAGCTGGTGTTGACAGCAGAGGGTTTACGCTGGAATTGATGCAGGGTAACACCCTCTGGTTCTGCCAGCACCGGTGCCTGCTGGAGCCTCTAAAATATTTTAACTTGAGACTGCTTTTTTTTTCTCAGCTGTGCCTGTTGAAAGCTCCACTTCCTCTGGCTTGAAAAGCCCGGGAACTGCTGATGTGACTCTATCTGTGACCATTACTGAAGCTGTGAGTGGGATGTTGAATCTGGATCCAGTGAAGGGACATAGTATCTTGCCTGTCCCCTTGAGGTGATGATCTCTGTGCAGATTCATCAGAAGCAGCACCAGCCCAGGGAGGTCTAGAGGGCCCCCACACTCTCTTTGCATTGCAGGTGACTTTTTGACTTTCATCTGTGGTCAGGTGGGGGAAAGACCCATCCTTAGTGGTGTATGGGGATAGTCCTGGTTGTATTTCCTTGTGCGTTCATCTGATGTCCTGGCTCTGCTCCCTATGGTCTGGGCTTTCCCCTCTTCATGGGCCTGGAATTTGGGACTGGGGTCTGACTCAACGGAGAGAGGGGAGTGAGCTGGAGCAGGCAATAATCCATGTGAAGGCACAACCTGCAGAGAGCACAGGTATCCTTCAGGGAGTGCCTGGGGTGTGTTATCTCAAAAGCAAGGAGGTGCTCAGCAGGGACCTGCCTTATCAGAGTGCTGGTTGCTGTCTCTCGTCGCAGCCCTTTCTGCCCCAGGGCTGCTCTCTGTCACTTCTCTGCTCCGTAACAGCCCGAGGCAGGCGGAAATGGGAGCCCCCGTGCCTGGTCCCTGCCAGAGCACACCGCTTCGGAAGTGGGGGGGTATCTGGCTTGCAATTACTGTGCCTTCAGCTTGGCAGGCCTGAAAGTGTGAGTGATGGGGTCTCTGCAGAGCAGCCCCTGAGCGCTGGTGGGTTGGGAAGTGCTCACACCCATCAGCAGCTTCCCCAGCTGCCTGCACTCTGCCAGTTTGAGAATGCGGGAGGGGACCGCGGGACAGCAACTTTGGGCTACTAGTAAAAACCCCAAATATTTGCCTGGCTGGACATCCACATTCAAAGTACAGCTTAGCCCTCCCCTTTAACAACCTCTCTCTCCCAGCTACGGCTCTGAGGAGCAGCAGAAGCTGCAACTTGCATCTCCCATTCCCCCCACCCACCTTGCCTACTCTGCAGCCACCTGCTGATGTTTGTAGTGAAGGGCTGGGGTGGCTGTTCAGCATCTCTCCAGGACACCTGCTGGAGCCAGTCCTTCCCTCACAGAAGAGTTCAGGTAGGAAGAACAAACCAGAAAAACACTGTGTTTGCATCTTTGCCTGTGTCAGTGGGACCAAGAAGGTCCAGGGAACCCTGGTCTGGTGTGTCCTGCAATACAGCCACTGACAGTGGATTGAAGCCCTCCATGCCTGTAGATAAACCATCAACCACCAGGCTGCTGTGTTGCAGGATGGGAGTGGCAGTTCCCTGCAAGCATTTTGGGAGGAAGGATGCTGCCTTCCCTGCCCAAGGATGGAGGAGCCAGAAATGAGTGATGCCAGCTCAACAGGGCTCACTTTAAACATGGAGAAGATCCAAAAGCACTGAGCCCATAAGGATGGTGCTCTCAGGAGTTGTCCAAAGCTCCAGCTCTCTCCCACTGCCAGCTTGCCCTGGCCTTGGGGAAGGAAGGGTTAAGCTTGCAGGGCTCAGCACAACAAGCGCTCTCTGAAAAGTCAGCCAAGCTACCCAAATGCCGGCCTCCCCTCTGCCCCCACCCTTATCCATCTCTCTTATCTGCCCCGGGCAAGAGCAGGGCATTTCCCCTCCTCCGATGATGAGGACCAGAGCTGGCGACAGGCGGAAGCTGGTGCTAACAGCGCAGGGCTCAAGGGAGGCCACGGCCGTGGTGTCCCAGCTGTAGGGTGGCCTCTGTGGCTGCAGGTCAGATGTGTGGAGGGGTGGTTTGGGGCTGGATCCCTATCCCTGGCTGTCTCACACCCTGGGTACTCCAGCAACACCTCATTTCTGTAGCATGCACACAGTGAGCCGTGGGGTCTCAGCCCCTCTGGAGAGCCCGGCTCACGTCAAGGGGATTATCAGCTCTGCAAAGGCTGGGTACCCTGAGGGTTTGGGGTGGCTCATGCAGCCCGGGCAAGCTGGGACACAGCTCTGTCCATGCTGGGAGCGAAGATGGAAGGAGGCAGCAGTGTTTCACCCAGGGAGGGCTGCGGTGGGAGCGAGGTGCCAGGGCATCTCTGGCAGCGCGTGAGCTCTGCCGACACGAGGCAGGCCTGGATGGGCTGTTTAATTAAATGTGAAGAGCTCTCACACTTCACAAGCTGCAGCCCTCACTGCAGCCTGAGCGATTCTGGGGAAGAGTCCTTTTATTAAAAGAGAGAGAGGCACTGGCTCTGCCAGGCAGCCATCAAATGGCACAATTAATTGTCTCGGCTCGTTTAGTTGTCGCACAGGGAGGGGTGTGCTCTGAGCCCTTCAGCCTTCGCTATTCAGCCTCCCCGGCAGCACACGTGCTGCCTGCATCCTGGGTGCTCCTGCTGCCCTCCAGGAGGGCTGGCAAGGAGTGCATGGGAGACGAGCCTTCATCCAAGGTCAGCACTGGGGGCTGGCTTGGTGCTCTGATGGCTCAGCCTACTCAGGGCTGAACACTGGGGTTCAAAAGGGCTCGGGAAAGCATCTGGAGAGATGGGAGCCTTCTGAGGTCATGGGAGCTGCCTGGAAGATCCAGGGTAACTAAATGACAGCTTAAAAGTATCTTCTCGTTTATTCCCATGGCAGAACACTTCTGGCTCTGAAGAGGGCATCCTACCCCGGTTTCAATGTGACGGCCTCAGTGTGTAAGTCATGGGACAGGCTGGCAGTGGGTTAGGATAGTTGTGCTGCACCTTTCCTCCAGGAACTGTCGTCCTTGGAAGTATCTTCTGGGCTCTGCACCATCCCAGCGGCAGGGAACTGGCCTGTTCAGGGTGCACATGGAGGGAGAAAGGACCGCTGGGTGGTTTCGCTTTAAATCTGCTGGGTGATATGGAGAGACTGAACTTAGCTTCAGCTGCTGGTACTGAGCCCATCGTCCTGGAGGAGAGGCTGTTTGGCTGAGTGATGGAAGATGCCCCTGGAGGGGGAGTCACAGCCTTTCCCGTGGCTGTGCAGGAGCAGCCATGCCAAAACTCACCATTTGGAGAGGAGAGGGGGAAGAAAAAAAGACCAAGAGGGGGAGGAAATACAGGCTTTTATCAAAACCTCCTACTTCAAAGCTGTCCAGCTGAAGTGCTCCCCTTTGGTTTAATTTGAAGTGATGTTTCCTTCAGTAACTGCAGCTAAATGGTATCAAGCCAGGCTGAAATGGCTGGAAAGCCTGGAAAGGAAAGGCACTGTTTGGGAACGGCTCGAGGCAGACCTTCTCGTTAGGGTCAGCCTTGAAGGCCTTTCCATAGGGATGAAAACTGCCACTGCTGGCATCCCTCAGCTCCCAGCACGGGATGATTTCTCATCCCTCAGCTCCTAGCACGGGATAAATTCCAAACTCTTTTGGGTATGGGAACAGGGCAATTTCTCATCCTGGGTGCCTGGGGTGGCTCTACCCCTCTGAACTGGCTGCAGTGTCTGCACCCTTGAGCAAGAGGAAGGCAGGAGATGGAGGTGTGGGTGCTGCTCTGCCCTGAGGAACCAGTACTTGTGGTATCCAGCCCGCAGCCTCTCTGAAGATGCTTTTGCAGCCCCTGCACGCAGGTGAGAGCCAAAGCAGATTGCAGGGTGTAGCAGGAGAAAGGGCATGATTCCGTCTTCCTGACCTCCAAACCCTCTTGGAGTGGAAGAGGAAGGCCACTGCTCCCAGTGCCCGGGGAATTTCTGTGTGGGGGCAGTGGGGAAGAACAGCAACGGTGGGGCACGTGCTGCCCTGTCACAGCATCCCTTAACAACTAAAAAAACTGCCTGGGAGGCAAAGCAGCTGTCTTTTCCCGGGAAAGACCAATGTTCTCCTGTCTGCTGCACAGGAACTGATTTTCCCCAGCTGGTTGGAAAGAAGCTACTTTGAAGGCAGCTGTGTCCTGTCCATGCTGGGGGCAGTGGGGCTGGGTACCCCCTTGGCAGTGGGTCTGGTCCCTGGGAAGACAAAGGTGATCAGAACAGGCCAGCTGCTCTGTAGAGAGGGAGAGTGACATGTCCTGGGAAACAAAAAGGTCATGGTCATCTCTTTAACCTCCAGAAGCCAAAACAAGGTTTTAACGGCACTAAAGCCACCAGGAAGGAAAGTGAAGGACAAGTCAGCTCTCACTGCACCTGAAAAAGGGATGCTCAGAGAAGTCTGTCTGCTGGGGACTGCTCATAACAGCACCTGCAAGCCTTCTTCCACCCAAAAGACTTGAGTGTTGTTCCAGCTGCAGGCTGTATTAGGGAACAGGACTTCAGAGACCAGTGATTGTGGCAGAGCTGGGACCCTGACCTCAGATTTTCTTAAATCTCAAAGGAGAAATGCTCAAATACGTTTGTGCTTGCAGTGATGGGAGCTCTGTGGAGCAGAAGGCATCTGACCATGTGCTCTTTCTCATGCTTTTCTTGATATTTGGAAAAGGTCTCTGCCAGTCTTGAGTGAAGTTTTGAACCTGCATGAAGAGGTGAGGAGGAAAAAATTCCTTCCACAAGAGTGGGGTGGAAGGAGCTGTAATTTCTCTTCTCCCAGTCCAGCAACCCCAGGTCCCCCACAGCAGATCCATTCCAGCACTGGTATGGTTGCTGCTTTCTCGATTCTCCCTCCTCCTCGCCCCCTCCTCTCCCTCCCCCCAGCTCCACTCCACGTGCTCCCAGCTGCTCTAGGATGATACAGGCAGGCGCAGAGTTCATGGGAGCTGTACCTGTGCTTTGTCTTCATCTGTCACCCCTCCTGACAGTCAGATCCATCTTAAACTGGGAGCGAGAGGGGAAGAGAGGGAAGCAATAATTAACCTCTGTGCAGGCCGCTCCCGAAATGCTGCAGTCTGGTGATGCACGAGGAGACATCCCTGACACTTTTATTGCTACTCCAGTGCCGTTCTGCGTCTGTAGGAGGTGATTTGGCCGGGCTGGGATACCCGAGACTTTCATTATGGTTGAAGAGCTGCTGGCACCCGCTGCCTTTCTTTGCTGGGTGCACTAGTGAGGGCTTCTCACCACCCTTGCTGGTGAAGCTGGAGGGCAAAACTCATTTGGGGTGTTTGCAGGCTGAGCAGGGGTTTTCATGGCTCAGCCCTTGGGGTCAGTGCAAGGTGTGTGTCGGATATAGGAGCTGAAGTTTTTTCTTGTGTGGGTGGAATACACACGTGCAGAAGCAGAGCTGGTGTCATTCCAGCCCCAGGGTGAGCTGCCAGGATGTGCCTGATGTCTAGGACAGGACCCCAGGTGTTATGGAGCCTGTGACAGATCATTGGTGGCAACCTTGTCCCACACCTGAAAGTTTCCTTGATGGGAATATGAAGTGGAAGAGGGCCTGGGGGTTTTTGGGCCCCCTTGTGATGCTGTGCTGGACCATAATCCCATTTTGGCACGGGATAGTGCTAAACATCTCCCTGGTCCCTGCAGCTTCCTGCCCTGGGTGCTTGTGTCTGTCCTGGCACTCTTGGGGTCGAGTGACCTCCCAGCAATGCTGGGACAGCATGACACTGCACGGCTGACAAAGGTCAGACCCACACCTGCCTGAAGAGGGCCGGGTGGCAAAGGAGCCCTGCAAGTAAAGCGGCATCAGTGGCCGAGCTCCATGAGATGCAAGGGCAACTGTTGTCCTTGTAAACCCAGTGGAGCCCATGGACAAATACAGCCTGACTCTGCATGGAAATCAGGAGAAACCATCCAGGGGTTGATGTCTGGCTTGGTTCTTCTGCAGGATTGCTGGGCTGTCACTTGGAGCAGTGATTGTGTTTCACTGCATGCTGATCCCTGTTCAGCAGATGTTGCAACCTCACCTCATATGAGTGAAAGGAAAATATTAGTGCCAAACGCACCTGGCAGTCAGACCCTGAGTTGTGCTGATCCAAAGTGGGTCAGGCTGGGGATGTATCAAACTTCTGGTCCTTCATGTGGGTGTGCAGAGGCTGGGGAAAGATGGGACAGCACTGACCAGAGCTGGGAACTGGGTGTAGGTCCAGCTCCTGGTGCAGGATGTGCTGTTGTGCAGTGTCTTGGACTGTCCTGGATGTGGAAGGTCCTGTGTGAGGGGAGGGGAGCTGAAAGGACTCCTTGGGATGTGTCTTTGGGATAGCACTGGCATGTCCCGTTTGCCCATGAGATAGGTTGCAGCTGCTATTTCTCCTCAAAAGCAGTCCCAAGCAACCAGGACTGTGAGCAGTGGGAAGCTGGTATCAGGTCCCACTGCTGATCCCAGGGCCTGCAGAAAGGGGCAGCCACCCAAGGGCTATGAGACTGCTGGATTGGAGGGTCAATGGGACTGTTCAAAAGAAGAGAAAATACTTAAAAATAAGATCCATTTTGTTTTTCAGTTGTTTTAGCAGTGAGAGGGGCTGAAATAAGCCTTCACACTAAGATTAGCGGTGGCTTAACCAGCTCTTGGGATCTGCAGAGCAAACTGGGATCCTTTGCCATGCGTTTTTGTCATAGGGATTCTTTATGGAAACCCAAGTTAGAGCTGTCAGGGTTGGTAGGCAGGTTGATATCATCTGTCCTGAGTAATTTCTGAAGCAACTTCAGAGCATCCTGGCATCTCTTCTAGCCTTGAATTTTCTAGTTGCAGCCTTGGTCCTGGCTGATTACCTACTCCGAGTCCTGACACCCATGTCTTAGAAACTGTCAGCCCTATCAGTGTCCCCAGACTGTTTCTCAGGGGTCTATGCAAAGCCGTCAAGAAAGACAGAGGTGGCTTCTGCCATCTGGGGCAAATTCCTAGTGGAAGACACTCGGCTCTAAAGACAGCACAGTATTTGCGTGTAAGAAGGTGTTGTTTGTATCAGTTGGAAACAGGGAAACTGAGGCAGGGAGGATGAGGGTGACTTTCCCAGCGGAGGGAAGGACCTGGTAGTCAGCCTAGAGACAGCTCCAAGTCTTGTAAATCTTCCCTCTTCCAACTGCAAAGGCATCCATCGGGAGCAGGTCAGCATACTGAAGAAAACCAGTCCCAAACTTTCTGGTTCAGCCTTCAGGGGGAAGTTTGCCAGGGTAGAGGGGGAAAATGCTCCTGAGCACCTGAAATGTCCGAACAGGCTGCAGATGAGGCCATGCACAAGTGCTCCCAGCTCCCTGGCTTTTGAGAAGCGGGAAGACTCCGCCTTTCCCTGCACAGATGGGGGTTTAATCAGGCACAGTTCAAGCACATGGGTGTTCAGCACTAATCCAATTTCCCTCCATTCATTAGGGTGGTTATTCATCACTGGGGAATGATGAAAGCCTGTGAGTCCATGTGGATGCTGGAGAGCGGCAGCGCCACTCAATGCGGTTGTGTGACCACAAGCTCCTTCTTGCTACTGAGCCTGACTGTGTTTGGGGATGGCAAGTGAGCTGCTGGGGGATCTCAATCCCTTCACAACACCAAATTGCAAGCCAGGCTTGCTACACCAAGCTCTGGAGATCAAGTCATCTCAGGCTTGTCCAGCAGTCATACGGAAAACTGGCTGAAGCACAGGTTAATACATGCAGACAAGGAGCTGCTGAGTTGGGAGAGGATCTGAAGTGATGGAAGCCTGTGGCCCTGCTGTGCTCCACCAGACCCTTGCATTGCTCCTGATGGTTAACTGAGCAGTAAGCTGGCAGGGCAAAGCCCATCTCCCAGTGCTCGATGATCCCACAAAACAGAAGGTTTAACAAGCTGGTCCCAGCCCAAGCTGGAGAAAGGCCACGGTCTGTGAGAGCAGAGCTGTGGGGAGTGGGTGAACCATCCCTCCAGGCTGGTCAGAGCTCAGGTTCAGCACCCGCTGGAACGGCCACTGGTGAGGCTGCACGGGGAAGGCTGTGAAAGCTGCCTGGGGTGCATGTTTTCTTCTTCCAAGGGTCTGGCAGATGCACTTCCACCTCTGCTGGTGGTGCCTGGGCAGACAGGTCAGGAGGCTGCCAGAGCATGTCATGGCTCTGCTCTGGGACCCTGGAACCCAAGAAAAAGACAAGATGTATGTTTCCCTCTGTTCCTTTCCCCCATGTGTGAAGCTCAACACTTTTGCTTTCCAGACAAACAGCAAAATTTGCACAAATGTCTAAGATGTTCCCTTTGAATTCGCAACTCCTGTCATCAGTGTGAATATTCTGGCCATTAAAGGCAAAAAAAGTAAATTATCCTCCATGGTAGGTGTAAATTTTGATGTGCTGTGAATGAGAGGGGCTCAAAACACAGAGGAATTAAAGCCTGTTGGGTGGATGCAAGTGTGAGTGTTTTCCTGCTGCATTTATTCCATTTATGTGAGTGAATGGTCCTTGTAGCATGGCTCACAGGGATGAGAGCTACTGTCCGGCCCCAGAGACCTAAAGGGTAACTACCAATTAGTGGCTGGAGAGATATTGGGCAATTCTGATTATCATGAGGTGTCTGGGGATCTCTGGGTCATCGCCATGGGGCACCTGGGTTGTGAGCAGGTATTTAACCATGTTCTGGGGTGAACCAAACTGGCTCTCACATCCTGGACAGGGTCTGGTCCTGCAGACACACTTGAGGGTCTCAGTGAAGAGCACTGAAGGGGCAAGGGGTGAAAGCTGCTTACCACCCATGGAGCTGAGCTCCCAAGCCCCTGGCCAGTTTGTCTGTCCATCCTGTGCCCTCTTTGGCTGGGAGCTGGGTATTAATGCACCTGAGATGCTGTGCTCTTCTCAGCCTAGAAGGTGAAGCCACCTTTGGGGACCTGAAATCACCCCCAGGCTGCTTGTTGGCCTGGGGGCTCCTTGGCCTCTTCACTTCGCCCTTTTCTTTCCTTTCCTCTGCATGATCTCTCCTCCACAGCACTGACCCCTCAGTCCCACCACCTGAAGCCCTCATTCATTCAGTCTCCAGTTCATGGCGTCTTCCAAAACCTCCCTGGCATCTCTGCAGCCCCCTGCCCTCCCTGAGCCCATCTCCCCTCCTTGTGCAGCACCCCACTTTCCAAACCCTGGCTGAGCAGCAAGGCACTAACACCGGCACCCCTCTACCTTCCGAAAGGGGCTGGTGGTTGTGTTTGATGGGAGTAATCCATCTCCATCATTGTAATGACCGTTCCCATTAATCGGCCATAAACTAATAAAGTAAGCACTTTCCCCTCCACCCCCCCTCCCCAACTTCATTAAGTCTTTAGTACATTAATATGTCTTACTTAGTGTCTGCTTTGGCCTCTGGTTTTGTGGTTGGGTTAGGGTTTTTTAGTTTGTTTTGGGGTTTGGGGTTTTTGTTTTGGTTTTTTGGATTTTTCAAAATTTTTTTCCTGTGGGTAGCATGGGTTTACTAGCTGATGTTATTCCCTGCAGCCCCGAGGAAGCTTTGACAGCCCAGGTCATCCTTACACCAGCAGGATCATCATGCGTGCTGATGAGCCGAGAAGAAAGGGACAGGGACAGGGATTGGGGCGGGGGAAGGAGGGAGGGAGGGAGGAATAAAAGATCCCGTACACCTCCAAATTAAATTTGTGATGCCTGGCATCAGATGGGCCCGCAGCCAGAGATTAATTCGACTGATCAAGTTATAAAGAGCGCTGAGGCAGGTAATCAATCTTGGAGCTGTCAGGCGAATAGGCAGCAGTATTAACCTGGCAGGACTCGCGCACACATACACACACACGCGCCGAAGCCTTTTTAATTCCTTTCACATTGACTATTATTTCCCAGGCCTGTTTATTTTGGAAGGGCTGGGGGGGTGGGGGGTAATGGTGCTTTGCTCTTTCCTCCTCCATCGCTGGCAGCAATAGCCCCATTCAAGCAGAGCATCGTTCTCCCCCTCGTGCACCCACCACCTTTATGTGCAAAGGGGAAGCCCTTGGACATGAAGTTAGAAGGCTTTAGCATCAGTTTTCCAACTGGATTTTCTGCTGGATACTGGGAAGACTCAGGCTGGGTTTCCTTCTCTGTCCAGACTATTGTGGTGGTGTTACTCTTCCCCCCAGCCCTCCGTCTGTGACCCTGGGCTTGTGGTGCTCTGCCCAGGACCCCCCAGCCATGCAGAGTTCCCGTGTGTCTCTGGAGATTCACAGAACCACTGTTCCACTCTGGGTCAGCTGCAACTGGGGCTTCTTGGAGCTGAGTCTGCAGAGCCCGTAGTGGATGAAGGCCAGGAGCTCTCTTTGGAGGCTTTCCTTAGGAAGGGGTGTAAGCAGATTAGCAGTGGTGGGAGCTGGGCAGCTCCCTGCTTGGTCTGAGGCTTGGGAGTAACAACCCTGCTGGTGGCAGAGAGGAGTTCTATCTGCATGGGCTGGAGACCCCTGTGCTGGCCAGGTGCTGGGCAGAGACCTTATCTGGTCCAGCCTCACAGGTGGATGGGGCAGGTCCTACAGACTCAGTGCTGGGAGTCTAAAAAGCCTTGGATCAGCTCCATGGAGAGGAGACTTGCAGGCAAGAGCAGGGACAAGGCCAGCCAGGGACCCAGGAATGGATTGTTTCAGGAGAGAGCTAAGCTTGGGGCAATTGGAAAGATGACAGAAGAAGGAGTTTGGGGTGCTCAGCCAGCAGGCAGCACTGTAAGGTGTCTGTGAGACCACTCGTGCCCCCATGGGGATTGTTGGCCATAAATATGGGCTCAGTTGCTGGCTGTCCATAGCAAACCACCCATGACATTTGGAGGCAGTAGGACTTCCTTCCATGAGGAGAGCAGGATACAGTCCCCTGCTAACTCCTCTGTGGCTGGGGACACCTTCTCGGGTGATGCAGTCAAGGAGCAATGTCTCCATGCAGGAGTCAACTGCTGACAGCCACCAAAAGCTTGTTGGCAGGTATTTTTTCACCAGGTCAAACACATAGTGCCCCATCTGGCATCCTCTGGGATCTGGGAGGGGACCTGGGCAGGTGAACCAGTTTGTATTGATGCTGAATGCCGAGCATGGCTCAGATGGATAGGACTGGGAGCTGGCTCTGCAGGGACCTACTCCCGGTGGCTGGTGGCCCTGCAGACCCTGTCTGAGTGTGAGTGCTTGTTTACTGAGAAGGCTCAGGTACAAGTTGTCCCCATACTGCAGCTCTTCTGGTTGACCCAGCTGGCAAAGGGATGAGAGTCCTCGCTGAGCCCCTGGGCTGGCAGCCCTTTGGCTCAGAGCCGTGCTGTCCCATGTCCAGGCAGGCTGGAATTTTGCTGTGGTCCTACAGTACTTTCCAAGTGCCAAAGCTGCAAGCTGTCAGCACGACACAAGCGGGACACGTGACTCGGGGTGCTGGGAATGCTGTGTCCTTTCCAGGATGTTCAAGTGGGTCCTCTCAGGCTGGAACAAATTGCGTGGGCAGCTGAGGGGTCTGAGAAATGCTCTGTAGTGGGAGCTGCTGTCTTTGCAAGAGGAGTTTCTTTCCATGCAAGGTTCCCTGGTTAAATATTTCAAAATCCTTTTGCTCCCACAGTTTTCCTGTGCATCCCCTTCAGGACCTGTCAGTCAGGCTGCAATGGCCCTGCTGAGAGCCAGGGCATCGAGCATGGCTGCAGCTTACAGCCAGCTCCTGCATCTCTGCATCCAGCACGTGTGTTTGTGCAAGGGCTGTGCTCAGGGCTGAGGGGGGGCACTCTCCTCTAGGGTGCTTGGAGTAGGTCCCCAGAAGGGACAGAGTTTGGGGAAGGATTGCTGGATGATGTGCTCAGTGCCAGCACCCATCCTGTGTGTCCCTCCCTCTCTAAAGGAGGTGTGGGGATGGATGCTGAGTGCCCCACGGGTGTCCCCCTGCTCCCTCATGTCCCCCATAAAGCAGAACAGGGATGCTGGTACTGCTCCTCTCTCTGTGCTGGGCAGGTGTCCTCTTTCCTCTGTTCAGAGCAAGCAGTTGCAGCCATTCCCCCATCTCCTGTCCCAGCAGCCCCATTCCTGCCATGCTGTGGTGCTCTGATTGATGCCATGGCTCCTTCCATCAGATCCACCAACAAACACCTGTATCCTCTGCCACCTGTGCCAACTCCACCAGCTCACAGGGCTGCAGGCAAGAGGGCTTCCTTCTGGTGCCAAACCGCTCCTGCACAGCTCATGCCAGCAGATTTTGGAGCTGTTTGGTGCCAATGTCTTCTCCAATTAATCTTCCTCCTCCCTGGCTCCCCTTCTCACTGGGCCACATCCTGGGGAGGATCCATCGATCTTGGAAGTGCCCAACAAAGCATCTGGAGCTCAGACTAGACTGTGTTCCCCAGCACCTTCTCCAGGTTGCTGGGTAGCAGTGTGGATGTTGTCTTCATATTTGATGGTATTACTAACACGAGGAGGGTGAGGGGGAAGTAAGCACTAATTGATCTGGTAATAAAGTTAACAGAAGCTCTTATGAGCTTGCCCATTAAGAACAATTAGGGAAGGGTGAGCAAGGGGAGGAAGTTGAAGGGAAATCCACCAAGGCTGCGATGGGCTTGCTTGGTGAGGATTTACAGCTGTTCCACCTCACACCCTCTGCCCTTGGCCTCCACCCGTAAACCCTCTTCTGTCCCTGCTCCCCAGGTCTCAGGCAGGTCTAAGCTCTCTATCTGGAACTGGGGCAGCTGAAAGTACAAGTCACACAAGCCTTGGGAGGTGTGGGGGCGAGACCTTCCCTGTCGGCACCCTGACAAGATGGGAGTCCCGTGGAAATTTAGCAGGGACCACTGGAGAGGGTGGTGGACTTCTTCCAAAGGTCTCCCAGCAGGAGGTAAGCATCACTTCTTGCCAGGCTTTTCAGGGCTGCTGAGACTGCTCTGGCTCAGAGGCTGGCTTGGCAGGAGCAGCATCCCTGTGCCAAGATGCAGACACTGCAGACTCTCCAAGCTGGGAAGGGCCGTGGGGCATCCTGGGCTGGAGACAGGATGGCTGAGCTCTGGCATAGGGAAAAACTCAACCTCCAAGCCCTTGGTAAACACAATTGCCAAAAGAATCTCCGTGAGGTCAGGGCTTAACACAGACAGGGCTGCTCCTACAAATGGCAGGGAAAACAGGTGGGATTTCAGCGGCTGATAACAGGAGGAAGCAGGGACAGGTTGGGCTGTGAGCTGGCAGAGGCAGGATCAGCCTGGCTGTGGGACAAGGGGCTGCAAGGTACCTGGGGGCAATGGAGAGTAAGTCTCCTGCACCTTGCCTACTGATGGGACTGCAGGCAGTGGGGAACAGTTCCTGAACTCTTGGAGTTCTGCTTTCCCCACCTTGCGGAGCTCATTGTGCTTGGCTTGGTTGACGCTGCCAGCACTGAGCTGGATTCCAGGGAGCTGGGCAGCCCGTGCCACATAAACAAGGAATTCAGAGGAGGAGTGTAATGCTCCAGCTCTGTCTACAGCAAACAGCCAGGTATCCCAGGTTTGCTTTGCCTGTGAGCTGCCCTAAGGCAGGACAAAGTATCCCAGGCTCCCAGCGACTCAGTCTGCTCCTGGCCTGCTCCCAGCCTATCCATCTGCAACCAGCTGGGACTTGCAACCAGAGCGGGGCTGCGGGGCAGGCGGATGTGGGGTTGCTTTGAGTGGCAGGTGGACTTTGCTGCAGGCATTGGAAAGCAGACACCAGGCAGTGGGGCTGGACTGGCTTCCCCCACCACTGCACAGCAGCTCTCCCTGGCACTCTCCCCCAGCCCAGACTCTTACACATCCCCCGACCTTGGCTTTGCAGCTCGGCTCTGTCCCTCTCTGACCATCCCTTGAGCACCCATGGGTCTCAGGGCAGCCAAACCCACACGTGGCATTTATTTCTATCCTGCCTGTATCACATAAAGGGTGGCTTCACCCTTGTGTGAGCGATGTGGAAGCCCTGAGACCCCCGGCCATGGGGAGAGATGGACTGGCTTCTCCCAGCGGTGGGATGCAGGATGGAGCTGGTGCCCAGGCTGAGTATGGGGGACATGGCAGTAGCAACCTGGAGCGCCGAAGCCAGCTCAAGGCTGGCCGCATGCAGCGTCCATGGGAGGATGAAACCTGCTCGCCCTGGTGCCCCCCAGGCTGACGCAGCGGGCGACGCTGTCTGTGTTTGTTTGCTTTGAGAAAAGGAGTGAAACCAGATCCAGCCACGCTGCTGTTTGTGGCGGGGCTCTGACTCAGACACAAAGTACATGGTAAACAGAGGCAGGATGCCAGTGCTCACTGGAGAGGCCGTGTCCCTCCTGTGAGTGCCTCGGCCATGGGGAAGTGTCTCCACGCCACTTCTGAAGGCATCCATCTCTGTCCATCCTACCCCCACCTGTAGCCCTTCGGTGTCCTGTCTGGAGCAGAGAATCCAATTTTTTTGTGATTTTGTAGCATTGCCATGTGGTGTGTCATGTACCAGCACGGGAATGGGGACCAGGCTGGTGGTGTGGCCCTGCAGAGTTCCTTGGACTCCCCTGCCACTTCAGCCTACGTGACTGGCAGAGGGTCCCTGCGAGGAGATCAGTGACATCTTAAAAGCTACTGCAACACTAGCCAGTGGCTTGGAAACACCCATATGCTCTGCCAAGCCCTGGGGAGGGCAGCCAGGGTCAGCAGGCTCCAAATATTGATCATGGCCAGCATGCTGATAGAACATCTTTCAAGCCCTGCCAACATGGAGAGCCATGGACAGATGTCCCTGGTTTAAATACCCCGCGAGTTGAAAGAAGTGGTACCTGTTCCTTGGAGCCCAAATAACTAGAAGTAGCCCCCTGTGTCACCCATGGATGGCAGAGCCACCCACTGACACTGCAGACCTGGCACATCCTGTGTGACCATGAATCACCTCTGCACAGGGGTGACACCCTTTCTCCCCTGTGAATACAGGCTGACTAATGGGGCTTGGGACCCTTAGTGGTGATCCAGAGCAGTGATTTACATTTAATTAACCAAATCAATATGAAAATAGACTCTGCCCAAGAGCCTACAATAACTTCCTGTGTTAATGGCTTGGGCTAATAGAAGTCGTCCCCTTCTTCTCTGTGCTGTGCAGTGAGACGAGGGCCCAGCCAGGCTGCAGAGGGAAGTGGGGCTGGCCGTGCCAGTGAGCAGGGAAAGGTGACTATGGACTCTCTCCTTCTTTTCAATGGGTGTCACAGGTCCGATGCTATCAAGGCTCTAAAACACGAAGTTAAAGCCTCACCACATGGATACAAGTCAGTGGTGGCTTTCCTGGTCCTAAATTTGGTGTCACATTGATTAGTAAATCTAGATCTGAATAAGGAGGCATTTTGTTGTTGAAGGTCATGATACAAGTGGAAGGAGTCTGGTACAACTATAGCAGAGAGATCAAACAGCAAAAAATAGTGTGCAGAGCCAGCTCAGGACCTGGATTCAAACCCTATCATATTAGACACCTGTGATCTTGGCTACAAACCCCCAGAGCTCTCCCTCTTTGCACCCTCCAGCAGATTCAGGAGCATCTCTGTCAGGCTGCTGGTTGTTGGAAATAAATTATGTGATATTCATGGGTCACAGGGGGAGCCTGCTTGGAAACAAGTGCAGCCCTGGACAGGGTGAAAAAGGGCATTTGGAGTCAGTGATTATCAAAGAAGTAAAATAACTTTCAGCTTATTAATTAATTAATGTTAATGAATTGTTAATTATATCTAATTAATGTTAATCAAGTCAGATGTTGCACTTTTAAAATATTTGTTTCTAAAATAACCTTTGCCCACCAAGCTAGTCTGCTCCCATGGCATCGGAGGGCTGGTCTGACAAACCTGCAGACTTTTGTGATGACGTGACCTGAGAACCAGCTTTGATGGCTTTGCAGTAAATTACAAATGCACAGGGATGTCAGAGTGTGCCTGATTTGTGTGTGTTTGGTTTTTTAACCTGTCTGAACCCCACTAAATCTGATTAAGGCTAATATGTGGTGGATCCGCTCAAAATGTCTTACAGTGGCTTGGGGTCTCCCCAGTCAGTCTTGTCTCTGATTTCTTGGTGTCCAGGAGCCCCCCAGCATCTGTAATTGAGTGTGAGGGCTTCTATCCAGGGCTGCAGAGCTGCATTAATCAACTCAACCTGATAGAGCCAGGCTGATGGATCTTCCCAGCATGTGAAATAACTCATGGTAATCATTGCTTGTGATTTATCTTTTTCTCTGTCTTGTACATGAATTATTCAGAATGATGCTGTGGGAAACTGAGGCAAGGAAAGCCATGAGAGAGTCCCGTGGCTGGTGCAGGTGGTCTCGGTCCCCCAGCTGGGAAGGCAGAGTGGGATGCTGTGGGGTTCTCTCTCTGGCCCTGGACACATCCAGTCTGTGGGAGGTGCTAGGCTGGGGTCTTCACTCTCACATGGGCCACTGGAAATTAATTGCACAGTTGACAGCCATGTGTTGAAGTCTCTGGGCATCCCCACCTGGGCTTCTCAGGACAGGCTCTCCTCCCATCTGTCTTTGTGCTGGCTGCAGGGCTGTGTCCATCATTGGCGCCACATTTGTTTTGCTGTGGATATTTTTCTTTAGCCCCAATTACACTCAGGCTTACACCAAAACAAACAAGCCCTGGGACGCTGAGGTACCTGGCTGGCTCAGACAGGCTGGTGCCACAGCTGGCCCCAGGGCTGATAAAGGACCTGCGGTGTCGCTGTGCTGGAGTCTGGGCTTGCAAAATGTGACATGGTTTTTCTTGACAATTAATCACTGGGGAGTGAGCAGCATCAATTAATGGGTAATTGGCCAGATTTTGGGTCAGGGTTTCCAGGCTGGACTCCTTTTGGCCCTTTCTTCACTACAGAAATGAGCATCCCCATCATGGCACCTGGGTGCAAAGCCCTGAGGGACAAAGTGAACAGAGGTGTGGGTTGATCCACCAGTGGTGGCAGCCAAGGGGATTTTCTTGGGCAAGTGGGAATATTAACAACAAACTCCAAGACGTGGAAAACAAACACAGCTGGGATGAGGACATGACTGGCCCTGCACTCACCACTGCTGTCTGTGCCCCGGCCAGACTGGCAGCACATGTCCAGTCTGAGCCATGGGGTGTTTTAGGACCTGGATGCTTTGAGGGGTTCACTTCCCTGTTTGGTCCTGTGTAGGGTCAGAAGCAAGGGCTACTGACTTTCTATTTAGGGGTGAATTGAGATACCTCTAATGCCAGGAAACACAAACGTTTCTGGTCTGCGCTTGCTTTAGGAAAGACAGCAGTGAGGTGTCCGCTTGAAACACTTAGTGGGGAAACTGAGGCACCAAAGCTGCTTTCCTAAGACTGAAAACCCCTGATAAAACAGGGAACTTGTAGCCACTTGTGTGGTACAGGGGGCAGCTCCTGGGACATCCCCAGCCTTCTCCAGCAAAGCAGCCACTTTGGAGGATGGAGTCTGCCAGTGGTGAGAGCCCTTCCCTTCAGCCAGGGACCGCATCCCACTGCAGCGTGGCTGCCCAGTGTCTCCAGGATCAGCCCGGGAGCTCTGAAACAGGCCAGCGGGGGAGTACGGGGATGGGAGAGTAATTTGATGCTCTGAGTGTCCAGAAGAGATCCTGCTAGAAATACCCATCTGACACTGCTTGAGATAAAGCAGGGGAGGTGGGTTCACTTTAGCTTATCGGACACATTTCCTCTAGAGAGATCTCCATCAGCTCAGGGAGGAAACTACTGAACTTTTGTCTCTTGGTGACTTTTTTCCTTTTGAAATTTTTCAAGGGGAACAAAGACTGTCGGAAAAAAATGTTTCACCTGTTCCTTACTTTGTTGGTGAGAAAGTTTTAGATTGGAAAGTTTCTGTCTCTGTTTTGTTTTATTACTAGGAAATCAAAATTTTTTTCCACAATTAAGATGAAGTAAAAAATACTGCCTGGAGAACGAGGTGGAAAAGAAATTTTTAAGCTGAAGAAGAGCGAGTGACACGCTTGGAAAGCTGTATTTTTCATAATTATCCAATGGAGACAAAGTGAAGCACAAACACAACGTGGGAATTTCACACGCTACCTCAAAGCTAATTTAATGAAATTTCATTTTTCAGGGACAGAAGCAGCTGGTCAGAAAGCATTTGCAGACATCCCCATCCTCAGAATCCAATCTTCTGCTTCCTGCTCCGTCTCTGCACATGCTGGGGTGGTACAAAAGGACATTTTGGATGCCCTCATCCTGTGAAGACCCATAGGGGCTTTTCTTGGCCTCACCTGCTGTGCAAACTGCTTCACTCCTTGCATCTGCTGTCATCAGTCCTTGCTGGGCAGGTTTTGGGCTCTCAGAGCTGCCCTGCACCCCCAGTCCCACTGCTACAGGAGAGAAGTGGCTACCAGCCTGATCTTCTTCCCCAGGGCCACATCCGGGCACCGGGGCTCTCAGCAGGGACCTCTCCTCCAGGCCCTCTGCTCTGGGGAGCCGGACCTTCCAGCACCCACCTTCCAGCACCAGATGTGCAGGTAGTGGGGCACGTGAGTAGGATGCTGCAGTGCCAGGCAGGATTTCTGCTCAACTGGCACAAGCCCAGGGAGCTGTCGTCTCACCACTGCTGTGCTGCTAAGCATCAGGCATCCAGCATCTCTGCCCCAAAACCCAGCAGCAGCTTCAGAGGATCCACCTGGCAAGCTGCAAGCGTGAGCAAATGCATCGTGGTGCACCAGTGTCTCATAAAAACGTCTGCAAGGCTGTGAGCACACTGAATACTGGTTTTGGTACAGCCTTGTGCAGGGACCAGATCCCGGGGAGCACCAGCCAGCCTTCAGGAGCTGGAAGTGCCTTCATCCATTTGACTTTCCAGCTCCTTTTATCATGGATTTTGAAAACGTGCCACTTGCTAATGTTTTGCAAGTGCTCTTTTGTGCCTTTGCTCTGGGAAATGCAGCTCTGGGACAATGCTCTCTCCACCGATATATGATAAACCACTTTAATTCATTTTCCTTCAAAGTTTTCACCAATTTGCTGGTCTGATTCGGTGAAGACACACTTCTCCAGCCTGCCAGGTTTTCTTCTCTTATTTTCCACTCTGTGTTAACCTGCCCCAATCATTGCTAAATATGAGGTTTGTGTTTGCTGGTAGTCAAGGCATTTCCCCATGGCCTTGGTACTGAGGACCATGATGGCCTCGGGGGTTCCTATGGGCAATGGGCAGGGAAAACAGGCATTGGTCAGACAGAATAGCCTGGAGGGAGGTGTCAGCACCGCAGCCATTGCTGGGTGTGAGCAGGGCTGTGATGTGCCGGCCCGATGATGGCTTGGGCCGTTTGCCAGCCTGGCAGCAACACTAGGTCCTTGGAAAGCGAAGCTTCCAGGATCTCAGTGACCAGCAGTGTTGGATGTTCGGCCAGGGTGGGCAGTGCGTTAAGGAGCTGATTGGGGTGGTGATGGATGGGCAAGATGTTTGTGGCTCGGTAATTTCCCGGCAGGGATCAGCTTGTCCCTTCCTGTAATGCAATCAAAGTGGGAACACGTCTCACTCAGGGAGCACAAGCAGCACTCAGTCCAGAGGCAGAGCACCGCCCTGCAGCATCCTCCAGCTGACAAAAAATGCCATTGCTGTGGGAGTTTAGTCCTGCAAAATGCAGGGCATGGCTCAGCCTTGGCTCTGTAACCTTCAGCAGGGGCACTGCTCCCATTTGGCTGATTTCTCCTGGCTGCCCAGCCAAAGGTGGCTATGCAGGGGATGTTAGAGCTTAGCTCAGTGCTGCCTTGAACCCCACTATCCCTGGGCTGCAGGTGTCCTGGGAAGCATCTGTCCTCCGGAAGTCTGGATTGGCTGAACCACAGACCACAGCACTGGCTGCGGTCATTCTTCCTTCCCCTCCTGTCACTGCATCCAGCTGTGGGGCTTGCTGGGATCCCAAGAGCAGGGTCTCAGTTGTTGGACAAGGGCAATTTCCCTGGTCCAGAGGTACTGTGGGTGCAGCCAGGCTTGCAGGAACGTGTGACAGGTTACAGCCAGCAATCCTGCAGCTGGAGGATGCTGTGGGACAGGGCTACAGTGGGAGGTCAGGACAGATGAGCTTGTGTTGCCTCCCAGCCTGAAATTCCCCAAATCCCCAACCTCCTCTCCAAGAAGCTCTACTTCCTGTCATCCAAAGCACTGGGAGAGCACGGAAAACAAAAGACTTTAAAAAAAGAAAAAGGCCCCTGTGCTGACAAACATGGCCAGCATGGCTGTGAGCCAAGGCACCACTCACCCACTCAGGGGACAAGCTCGGGGTGGGGGGGGACACAGCCCCTCCAGCCAGGCCTAGAACAGGGGGGAGGTTGTTTTTCTGGCTGCAGCATTGTTCTGCAGGACCTGAATAAACACCCAGCCTGCGGCACCCAGGCAAAGGGCACGCTTCCCTCCCAGTGCCTGGAGTCTTCAAGGAAACCCCTTTGTCTCTGCTTTTGGCTGACCCTTGGAAAGCACCTCCACTCCTTGCAGTCAGCAGTGCCTGCACCAGCACCACAGGTCCCTTGCTGATGGAGAGGGTGGGACCCAAGACTGTACTCCAGCTCCTGTGTAGACGTACATGGTCTCCTCTGAGAGCACCAAGATCTCTCATCTGCTTCTTCAGAGCCTAAACCCAGCACATGTGTGAGATGTGCTTGAGATGTACTTTAATTTACCCTTTTAATGTGAACAATATGCAATAGTGATGATTTGATAACCATTTAGTTATTTATACAGCTTGTTTGCTGCTACTGATTACTTTAGTTTGATGTTACTTGGAGACAACAGGGAGCTGAGGTCAGGCTCAGCTGCCCCACAGTGAGCTGCAGCATCCCAAAAAGGGGAGAGATGCTCAGTAGTGGCTGTCCCCACGTGGGACAGGGCTGGGAAAATGCCACTCTCACACAGGCAGACAAGGTTTGAAAGCTACTGGTTTTGTGGCCAGCTGCAGCTGGGGAGCTATGGCTGGCCTACTGATCTGTACCTCCCTGCTTCTGGGGAAATTTCTATCTCTGAGTCCACCCATTAGCCATCCTGGTGGGTCCAGGACATGGCTGGGATCCATCAGGCTCTCTTGTCCTGGGCATGCTAACAGCAGAGAGGGCACTAGCAGCAGGGAGCTGGCCGTTTGTGCTGGGCGTGGAGCCTGGAGCTGGCACACTCCCCAGCTCAGCGCGGGGCTCTGGCTTTGCCTGATGAAGCTCTCGCAGGCGCAGCAACATCTGATGGGCTCAGGACAGGACCTAAGTCCCACTGAGAGGGCAATGGCACCAGGATACTGCAATGTCTGGGGTCAGTGCTGTTCTAGAGGGCAGCGAAAACCAGCTCTAGGGGCACCAGCAAGCAGGAACTGCCAGGACAGGTGTGATGTCAGGGGTATAATTTTCCCGTGCCATCCATGATTTTCAGCCTAGGCATGTCAGTGCTTGGAAGCATGTGTGCCCCTCATTTCATCCCCTGCTGAATCAGATCTTGCTCCTGTGAGGGAAAGAGCTGCTGCCTGCCTAGCCTACTTTGCTGTGTGTCACTGGTATCACCCAGAAAAGGCAACACACTTCTCCACGGCACAGGAGCTGAGGGGTGCAGGCTCATGGCCAGGGAGCAGCTTAGGAGCCCGTTTTGTGCCTATTATCCAAAGCACTGAAAGGGCTGCAGATGAACTAAGTGAGGAACTAAGTAAATAAAGGATTGACCTTCCACCCCAGGGGCCAGAGGGCAGCTACAAACTAGTGCTAATGTGAAATAGAGAGCCAAACTTTGCAGACTCTGGAGGAATTTTCCCTGGGAGCATCAAAGAAGGCAAAGGACTCATGTATCACCCTGTCTGCATCAACACGGGGATGATGGCCCTGCCACCCAGAGGACCAAGCTCTGGCCAGCGGCTCTGGGAGGGACTCTGTGTCAGTTCAAGGGCTGAAGCAGAAAAGGTCTACAGGGAAATCCCTGACTTAGATGCCTGGGGCTGCTCACGCTTTCAGTGTGATGCCCTGTGGGCAGCTCAGCACAAGAGATTTGCTGAGCATCCCCCAGTGTCCTGCAAAGGCACCGTGGGGCTGCAGGTGCCATGCAGAGGGATGGACCTGGCAGCTGGGGGGTTTATCTTAACCTGTGGGTGCTGGCACTGGGGACCACTGGCAAAGCTTGGGCTTTGCAGTACAGAGTTTTCAAAGATCTTCCTAAATAGGGGTCACAGCTAAATGTCTCAGGCTGGGCAGCCAGCATGGCCAGTTACTCTTGACCATATGCAAGGGGACACACGGAGAGTCATATGAGAGAGGCAGAAGACCACGAGGGATGCACGGGTCAATAGGAGTTGGCAGATGGACAGAGCCACTGGAGAAAGGAAAAAACAACCAGATAAAGTTGGGAGCTGGAGATCACCAGAGGAGAGCTTTGACTGGGATATGTTGACTGAATTATTCCAGCTGAGGGAAGTTGAACCAAGGGGTGGTTTTTGTTATTGCTTTTCTTGTCTCAGGGAAGGAGGTGAGGCTCTGCCTGTTATTAACAGCTTGAGCTGCATGGACTGGCACAGAGCACTTCTGATAAACCTGCAGGGTCCCCAAATACTCCTAGTCAGGCACTAATTCATTCACAGGATCATGGAATGTGCACCAATCTCTCTTGGCCTGTTGCATTATGAAAGTCTGTGAGTGATTTCCACCCTGTTAGCAGGATCCCTAACTGGTCTGTGTGTTATCTACAGAACAACTGGACCTTCTGGGCTGCTTTCAGCTCCATTTGCCATGTTAACTGGTGCCCGGAATCCCTTCCTCCCTTGCAACCAATGCCACAGTACTGTGCTTGCCCTTCTGTTGGTGCAAAAAAAAAAAAAAAAAGTTTAAAAAAAAAATCCCCAATCCCCCAAAGCACCCTGTTAAGAACTTCCACATCTCATTGAGCTGTTATTAATAGGGGGATTGTCTGGTGTCACAGCACAGGCATAAAATACATTATCACATAATCTTATTTAGCAAACACTTGTGTCGCTTCGCCCTTGGTAATTGCATTTGGGAGATGCAATATTTATGAAAGGGGAGAAGGAAATGTCTTGACTCATCTCCTCTGAGCAGTAAAAGTCCTGGGAAAAAGGGGGAAAATACGCTGCGGGGAGGAAGGGGATGTCAAAACTGCTGTTTCCTTTGCAGCAGGTTCAGTGCCCTGTCAGAACTTCAGCTTTGCCGCTGAGCTGCTCCTGGAACTGAGCGAGGCTGAGGAATGGATCCGAGTTTTGCACTAGGCTGTGTCAGACCCCAGAGCTTTCCCAGCACCTCTCTGCAAATCCTGCTGCAGGCTCCCTCACTGCCTGGTGTTAGCTCTGATTTCTGGTTGGACTTGCGAGGCTCTTCCATGAAACTGCACTGGAGGCTTGGCTCCGAGGGTTCTCCCCACTCAACGGGAAGACGGATCAGGATTTCTGCTAGGATTGAAATCCCCCGCATTTCTGTGTCGGACCTCACAGTCCGAGAGCAGGAGCTGAGGAGAGGAGTTTTGCCCAGGGTACAGCACACCCACCCAGGAAGCTCAGATCTGTGTGGGCACCTTTCCCTCCGTTCCTGAAGCCTCAGCTCCTACCACTTGCAGATTTGGGGAAAATTTGCGGCAGAGGATGAGCTGCTGGAAATTGTCCCTGTTTCCCAGGGCATGCTTTAGGGAAAGGAGAAAGCTCTCTGGGAAGATTTTTATAATGCCTCGGATAGCTCCATTCCATCGGAGCGCTGAAGTGTTTGTCCCCAGAAATCACAGCTCATTTCCCCACATACAACCACCCACGTCCCTTCGTCCCCCCAGTGTCCGTGGCTGACCTTGAGCAGCCAGCGAGGCACTGTGGGCTCTTCTGGGGTCCCGGAAGCTCCCGCTTCGGAAAGTCGTGGAGGGAGCAGTAACACAAAAGAGAGACTTTTCGCAAACCCCCAACCGTGTCGGCACTGGCAATTCAAAGCCACTGGTGATGTGCACGGAACTGGGAAACTTGTGTCACCTTCCCCACTTATGTTTACACACCGTGTTTAATGTTTGTTTTCTGTCGTGCTCTCTCTAAGCTGATTTTCGAGATTCCGCCTGGGCAGCTAGAAACATCCGCAAAACCTATGGGGTGGAGCCGGCTCTGACTTCTCCCCATGGTCGCTTGGTGAATCGGGAGGCTGTAGCATTGGCTATTACAACGAATTACAGGTGGAAAATACGCTTACTGCGAAAGTGAAAGCTGGAAATAATTGATTAAATTTACAAGTGTGGAGATAGCTCTTTGCGTCAATGGCCGATCGTGTTTAAATACAGATAATCCTTTGCGTTCCCCATCCCCGGGCATCGGTCCCCGGGCGGAACTCTCTGGGTATTTTACCCGCGGGGAACGGGTTGTGCCACGAGAGGAGACTTAGGGTTTGGAAACCCCCATGATTTCCTATTTCTAGATCACTTCCTCGATTTTATGCCATGGCTAATACCTGTGCTGCAAACATCAAGTGCTGCAGCAAGTGCCCGGACAGAATTTGTATGTGTTCTTAAAAGTCAGCAATGAGTTTAGATGCAAAAATTAGTCAAGTGGTAAGCAGGCTAGTCGTTTGCTAGGAAACTTTCCCCTGCCAACTGTTAATTCCAAAAATCACGTTTCAAAATGTCAGAAAATAAATGGTACAAAACTTCACAAATATTAACGTCGGTTACATAAAATATGTAGATGTCAAGGAAAAATCCTGAGGTCAAAAATTACTATATGTCATAATCTGTGGGGCGAGAGTTTGTCCGTACTTTTCTTAGGTACAAATATATTTTCGGTTTATTTACAGATCAGATATGTCAGCCCATATACGAATCACTTGTAAAAAGACAAGCGTAAATAAGGAAAAGAGTCCGAACCCGTCGGAGTATCTTGACTTCGGGGACCGAAGGGACTCGCGGGCAGGGCAAGGACTCGTCCCCGCAGCCGCCCACCTGTACGGCAGCTGCCTGGGGGGAACGTGGCAGCCCCTCCTGCCCGGCCCTCCTCTCCAAAAGCTAATGCAAACAGCAGCAAATTAGATTTAAGTTTACCCATTGGTTCTGCCATAATTTGTATTTGCTTTTTGTGTGCTAATTGACCTCGGGGAGGGGAAAAGAGGGAGGAAATAAACAAACGAACGCGAGGATTTACCGAGGAGGGTTTTGAGGTTTTTAGAGCTAAGCCCGTAACAATGTTTGCAATAATTAAGACCATTATTATCGGATCCTCTCATTCATTAGTGAAAGCTGCTCTGTTAGCGGAGCGGGCAGGGCGGGCCGCTTCCCGCCTGCCCGGCGTTGGGAGCTGCCTGCGCCCCTGCCCCCGAGGGCGGCTTTTAAGATGTGGGGGGGGGGGTGTGCCGAGGAGGGGAGAGACGCAAATCTGTTGGCAAAACAGGACTTTGTCTGATGGGGAAAAGGCCTAAGGCTCGGGGCGGATGGGAGACAAAGCGGCCGCCGCTTCCCCGGCGAGCGAACAAACAGGGCAGCTGCCGGCAGCCGGGGCCGGCGGCGGTGAGCAGCCCCTGCGGGTGCCATATCACGACTGCCATCCTCTATGTCGCGACAGGCCTGGCTGTCGCCGGGGTCAGAGTTTCTCGGAGCGGGGGAAATCCAGGGGGAGGCGGCGGAGGGGCGCGGGCGACCAGCCCACGTCTGCTCCCTTGCTGTCACGGAGAGTGTAATTAAACTGTGAGTTAATAACGGGGCAGAGCCCCCGGTGTCCCCCACTGCCGTCGATGCCCTCGGGGGTGGCGGCCAGACGCCGTTCATTACAGAGGGGCTGGTGCGGGGCGGGTGGCCAAGGGGACGGGGCTAATGGGATTACACGCATTTCTGCACGGTGGAGAGAGGGGCTGGTGCCGCAGGACCAATAATTTATTGGCAGATGCTCCTCCGGCAACCGGCGACATTGAATATTCATGGGGCGCCCCCGGGCACGGCGGGCCCCATCGGGCACCCCCCCATTTCCTCCCCTCCCGCGGGTACCCCCGTCTGAGGAGGGTCCGTAAGGAGGAGAGACCCCCGGCCTGTTGCATGAAGCCGGTCAGTCCCAGGGCAACGAGCCGTGGGAGGCAGAGGGAAGGTGCAGGTGCCTTCGGGGCTCCATGGCACCCGCGCTGCTTGCGCCCACAGGTGCGATGAGTTGCGACCCTGCTCTTCCCTCTGCTGAACCCGTTTTCTCCAGGAAGCCAGCGGCTACAGGGGGGCAAAGGGGCATTTTGCGGACTGCTCTAAATACTTATTTTTGGTAGATAACTACTGCCCCGGGAGATGTCGTTGACAGAGCGCGGAGCCGGCCCCGCCGCTCCTTCCCCGCCGTATTAACTCGTAACCCCTCGGTCGTTTGTAACCATAAAGGGGAGAAATATCGTTGCGGGCGAAGTTCGTGCGATGCTGCGGCTCCCGCTGCGCCGGGCACTTTATACTCATTAAGTGCAGCGGCGCTAAGTCATTACTGTAATAAGGAGTTATGCTGAATGCACGGGGCCACGTTTCCAAAGCCATAAATTACAACTGTCAGTGCGTATTCGAGGGATCAACAGAGCTGGGAGTAATTATTTACAGCGTGCTTTATAGAGCAATTAAAAATTCCCCAAATGGTGTTAATTGCTTTTAACACTCAGGAAGCGCAAGCCGCCCTTCCCGCGGACCCTGAGCCGGGAAAAAGCTGCCGCCGTCCGTGCGGGCTCGGGCTCGGTGGGAACTGAGGAAAACGAGATTTCCCGTTGGGAAGCCCACACCCCCGCAGGAACCCGGCTGGTTGGTGCGGGGGACGTCCTGCTTCGCTATCGGCGTCTGTCGCGACACTTGCGGCGTAACTTAGTGCGGACGGCAGCGCTGAGGGATAGAGCCCCGACGGCAGTGGACACCGCGGCCCCCGGTCCAGGGAGAGGCGAGGGACGCCCGACGGGGCCGTCTTGGCCCCAGAGCTCTCCCGCCAGCCCCCGTGCGCAGCCCGGGCCCGCAAGGCCCCGCCTGGGCACCGCCGCCTTGGCCGTAATGGATTTCACAGGGGCCGCGACGGGAGAGAAAGAGCTGCGGGAGGTGATGGACGTGCAGAAGGATGGATAATACTCGAGCTGGGCGGGGGGGGGGGGCCCGGCACAACGAAGCGAGAGAGGGAAGGAGTCGGGGTGCACCCCTCTGCTGAGGGGGCGTTTGTCGCCGCGCACCTGCCCGCGGCACGATCGCTCACTCTTCTTTCAGCAATATGGAGGATTTTATAGGTTCCGGAAAGCACTGCTCCAAGTGCGGTTTTCGGACTGAGCCCGATGGGCTTTGCTGGGATCTTGCCAAGGTCCCAGACACATCACTTTTGTCCCCGGTCCCCTCAGGAGGGCTTGTATTTCGCAGTGGTGTCCCGGCCAGCAGCTGCGAGGCAGAGAGGCAGCTTGCGATGCCAAACTCCCGGGAGCCCCGAGCTGCAAAGGAGCTCAGGGGCCAAGGGGAGCCCTGGCAAGCCAGCAAGGCAGAAGAAAAGGGGAGTGGAGGGTGGAGGTCAGGCCCTGGCTGTGCTGCTCCTCTCTACTAGCAGGAGGCAGATGCACACGATCAATGAGAGAACTTGAGAAAGGATCCCCGGGCACTTCGTGGGGAGGGAGAGCCTTATGCATCAGAAGAGCCCTCATCTCAGTTGTCATTTCCTAGCATGGATGTACTGGGCCCTCAACCCTCATCTGGGGCAGGATTGAAACACCATTTTGGAAACGAGCTTCTCCCAGCAGCTGTTTGGGGTAGGTGAAGGGGGATGAAAGTTTCAAGGCTGGCAGGAATATGTATAGTGAGTATGGATACTTGAAGGAGGTGAGATGCTCTGGAGAAGTGCAGTCCAAGGACACTGGGCTTCCTTAATGTATGAATTTTGCAGCAACCTAGTGCACGTGTCAGCTCCTGCACTGGAGGCTTTTGTCTACCTCCAAGGAGGTCTGATCCACCTTATTGCTGTTTCCCGCAAAATAGGATTTCTCTGTACAGAAGAGAATCCCTACTGCCCTAAGAAGCAGTTTGGGCAAACATCTGGGAAGGTCTGTCTCCCTGAACTCTGCCTAGAGTATGATATCTGGATTATTTTTTTCAGGCCCTGACATTCAGAATCCTAGCAAAGAGGGACAAATCCAGCCCTCAGCAAGTGGGAACGTACTGACTGGGGATCCAGGCAGAGACAGCTGGGCTGGGATGCCTCTGCCCTCCACCACAGGGATCCATTTGTAGGATCATTGGATGCCCCTCAAAGTGGGCGCTGATCCTTTTAAACTCTCCTGCTGGGATGTGAACCTGAAAACACCAAGACTGACCCTGATGCATCTTAGTGTGTGAGCTTGCAGCACTGCTTCTTTAGCCTTAGAATTAGGGAGGCAAAAACGATATTTTAACTGCCAGCCCTAATGGTACAGCACATTTCCAGAACCTTGTGCTCTACAGTACTGCTCAAGTCACAGCCCTGAAGAGCCCAAGAGGAAACTGAGGCCAGGAGCAATTTGAACTGGAACATCTGAATGGGATGTTGCCCTGGAGCTTAGATGCGCAGTGCCCAAATTTCCAATGCCAGGAGCCGTGTGGTTTTCTCAAGGATGCAAGTGAAGTCTGTGGCTTGTGCAGGGAATAAATCCTGGGGCTATGCATCATCCCAAACCCCATCAATAATTCCCACTGACTTCCAGAAATTTTGAATCCCTGTCAGGACCTAGCCCTCCCTGCCCTTCTCTTTGTCCTCACTGGGTGCTGGACAGAAGGAATTCTGACTTACCTGTAATCTGTCTCCTGACAAGTTTTATTGCCCCAAAACCCCTGCCTTGGGCTCAGAAGCTGGGGGCTGTGACCGTCACTAACCAGACTGGATCACTGGTGATGACCCTGTGATTTCTCGAGGCCAGTCCCTCTGGGGCCTTCAGCATCTGCTCAGATGGGGGAGATCCCTGCCGCAGGGGAGGCCAAGGCTTTTCCCAGCATCAACCAGAGCCTTTGGGATGTGCAAGCAGCATCAGGCAGCTGTCTTATTTACTGGAGGGGGAGCATCTCCTGGGTCTCAGGACTTGGCAGCAGATCTGGGTCCCTCTGGATGTCAGAGCTCACTGGCAGGGGACTCTATGGCACTGTGCAGGACTGGCATGGCATGTTTTATTGCTTCCCTATGGAGACAATCTGACATGCTCAGGGCAGGTGAGCAGGCTCTGCCCCACATCTCCTGTGTGACAAGGGGCAGAAGAAGAAGCTCAGGCATATCCTGAAGAACGGCAAAGGCAGCTGTAGTCCTGTGGGACAAGAAGGCCCCCTGCCCGAGGGCAGCCTCCCGGCCCCGGCTGGCCCCAGCCCTCACTCCCTCCCTCCTCTCCCAGCTCCTCCTAACCACAAGGACTTTGGTTGATGGAGCTGGCGCCAGTGAGTTCCCTGAAGAGTTCAGAAGTCAAGAACTGAGGCAGGTACTGGGAGGGGGGGAAACCCGACCCCACTGGGCAGGCAGAGCCGGCTGGGCACCGCCCGGGCATGGGGCCGAGGGGCGGCTGTGGGTCGCTGCTCCCGCCCGTTGTTTCCACAGTCCTCCCGTATGGAGCTGTGGTGGTGGGTGTGGTGATAGTGACGGGTCTTGGGTTATCATAGCAGGGTTGTGGCTTGGGCGAGGGTGGCGGGAACCCACAAGCACTGGTGTGTCAGTGTGTTTGTGTGTCTGGGGGTGTCTGAATGCACGAGTACTGCGTTGTGTTACCGCCTGTTGTGGGAGTGACTGTGGGTGTGAATACACACAGTTGTGAAGGTGTGAATGAAAACGTGTGTCAGAACTTGTGTGGGTGCAGGATTGTAACTGTCTGTGAGTGTGTGGGGACGTTTGAATAAGTGCACAAATGTCGGTATGTATGAGAGAGAATGTGTGGGACTGTGAGCATGGGTGCCTGTGAGCTCGTGAGGGTGTTTGTGAGCTTGTGTGCAACACTGCGAGTGTGAGGATGTGGATGGGATGATATATCTGGTGATGAGTGACGGGGTGTACCTGAGTGCACAGGCGTGACTTTCTATGCCAGCGCATTTGTTTTGCATGGGAGATACCCCAGAGCAGGCTGTCCTGTGGGATCTCCACGGTCCCCTGTGGGCACTAAACCGCGGGCACGCTGAAGACGTGAAGGGCAGCCTTTGCCCCAGCCAGGGAGAAAGGGGCCTGGAGGGCCGGTCCCAGCCTGGAGCGGGGAGGATAAGGCGGGCAGAGCACAAACCACCGGGCAAAACCCTGACGCCGCGGCCGGGACCGCTGGGTCGCGCTGGGCAGCGCCGGTCGGCAGCAGCG
>WEIT01024990.1:111028-139528 GCA_013389985.1 Dryoscopus gambensis | reverse complement strand
GGAGCCGGGCAGCTGCATGGTGTCGCACCCGCGGCTGCAGGACTCGGCGGACTACGGGCTGGGCTGCATCGTGGGCAGCGCCTATAACACGGTCACGGGTGGCTACGGGGCGAGCGGCGGGGCGGCCGGCGCCTACACCGGCACCTCCTGCAGCATGGGCGGCCTGCCCGGCTCCTACAACGTGAACATGGCGGTGAGCATGAACGGCAACACCTTGAGCTCGGCCGGCGGGGTGATCCGCGTCCCTGCGCATCGCCCCGTGGCCGGCGGCGTCCACCAGCCCCTCTCCGCCGCCGTGCCGGCAGTGAACGGCATGAACAGTCTCACGGGGCTCACCTTCCCCTGGATGGAGAGCAACAGGCGGTACACAAAAGACAGGTTCACAGGTGAGTCGCGCCGCCGGGACCCCCTTTCTATCCCTGCTCCCGCTGCCCCGCTCCCTCCCCCGCTGCCCGGCCTCGGCGCGGCAATCGGTGCCCACAGGGGCACGCAGGATCGAGCCGGGGATCTCTCTGGCCGGGTGGAGAAAGCAGCCGGGATGGTCCTGGGAAGTCAGTCCGGGAGGAGGCCAAAAGCAAGATGGGGTGGGAAATGAGGCATATTCAGTCCCCCGTAAAGGAGTTGTGTTTCCTTTTGTTCGTTTGTTTTGATATTTTGGGCGTTTGTATATGTAGTTTGGCTTTTTGGCTGTTGTTTTAATTCCTTTTTATTTGTTAATTTATTAGTTTGGTGCAGTTTTTTAAAAAATTATTTTAATTTTTTGTTCGCGATGCGGCTCGACAAAGGCGGACAAGGGGAAAAAGGAATGGTAAACTCGGCACACCACATCCCGCAAGCCCTGGGCACGGCTGCCTGATCCCTGCCGCCCGAGCCAGCACCTGGGGAAACTTTCCTTCAAAACCGAGAGTTATTTGGGAAGCACGGCCCGGCCGGCGGGAAGGCAGACCGGCGGCCCCGACCCTGGCCTGCCCGAGAAGGCCGTCCCGTTGCCTTCCTTAACCGGGCTGGCTTTCCCCGGCTGCGGGTTTAGGATCTGCCCTTATTCCCCACCAAAAGGGACTTTTTGCAGACCCAAGCAGAGCGGGGCTCGGGCTGGAGCCGCTTCCCGGCCTCGCCACCGTTTCCAGGTGTAGCTGGGCTCGTCTTTCGGCGCTAACAAAGCAAAAACTCGAACAACGAAAAGAAATGAATAAAAAAGACGTAAACAAACAAACAAACAAACAAAAAAGGAACGAAATTGCAACGGGGAAAAATCAGCGCCCGAATCGGCCCCTCTTCCTTAGGGCGGAAACCGGGGGCCGATTTTTGAAAGTTCCCGTTTAATTTCGACCCGATGGCGCTGGGTTCGGGCACGGCCGCTGGTGGACGAACGGGCTTTTCCCCTGGCGAGCACCCGACTGGATTTCGCGCAATCTCTTCCTGGCTCAGACACAATGTGACTGTTTACTAATTTTTTTTTTTTTAGTTGGGGGGGAGGTTGGAAAAAAAAACCAACCCAAACAAAACCATATATATATTTAAAACAAAACCAAAAAAAGGCAAACAAACAGAACAACAAATCACAACTCCGGTTTCCAGTCCGGGACTTTACTTCCCGTGTACGAGGCACTGGGGCCCGGACCGATGGGGTTACCGCCGCGCCCAAACGAAATTATCCCGAGCCCGCTTGGCACAGAGCGTGGAGCCCCAGCCCGGCGCCAGCACCGGCTGCCGCTGCTGATCCCCCGTTCCCCGGCAGGCACTTGGCCGGGCAAGCGGCCGCCTNCGGGAGCCGGAGCCCCTCTGCTGATGTGTCGCTGCTTGCTTCTTTGCCTCTCATCCCCCCTTCCTCCCGTGTCCCCCCCAGTGGCCCTCTCACCCTTCACTGTAACACGCCGTATAGGTCACCCCTACCAGAACCGCACGCCCCCCAAGAAGAAGAAGCCGCGCACCTCCTTCACCCGCCTGCAGATTTGCGAGCTGGAGAAGCGCTTCCATCGGCAGAAATACCTGGCCTCGGCCGAGCGCGCTGCTCTGGCCAAGGCCCTCAAGATGACGGACGCCCAGGTGAAGACCTGGTTCCAGAACCGGCGCACCAAGTGGAGGTGAGGGACGGGAGGGTCTCGGTGGGTCGGGGTGGGGCATCCCGGGGGGGACAGACCTAGCTGCCAGCAGCTCTGCCAGGATCATTGGTGGCTGCACAGACGCGTGCAAGCCCCGTGTGTGCGTGCGAATGTGAACATGGGTGTACCCGTGCGTGAGCATGCACAGCGGTGTGTGTGTGCCTGTGCTGTGTGCACACCTGCGGGCGTGTGTGCAAGCAGGACACGCGTGTGGAACAGCACGGTCAGTGTGAAGGCCACGCGTGCCCGTGTGTGCTCGCACGCAGTGTGTGTGTGTGCATGTGAGCGTGCAGGCGGTGTGAGCGCCGAACACAGCCCCGCGAGTGCCGTGTGGTGCGGGCCATGTGCGTGTATTTCATGGTGTGTGCACAGCGGACCGGCGTGCAAAAAGGCGTGCGTGTGTGCCACGGGGATGGATGTGTGTGTGCCCACGCGTGCAGTGGGTGCAGCCAGTGTCACCAGTGAGTGCGGAGGCTCCCGCTCCTCTGTCCGCAGCAGAGGCGTGGGAGCCCCCGGCCCGGGGCTGTCGGAGTACCGGGCTCTGCGCAGCGCGGAGATTTGCGTCCCCGCGGGGTTCGAGGCGCCTCCTTGCCCAAACGCTTTCTTTTTGTTCTGCTGCCGGGCGTGCCGGTAAAGCCGGAGAGGAAGAGAAGGCTGGGCTCACACGGAGCCTCCAGGCCTTCATCGCAGTGACCCTGCCCCTCCCAAGCTACACCTTCCCAGGATGTTCCCGAGGGAAGCACCCCAGCCCTGAGAACATTCCCTGCCCTGGGCTGGGGACAGGCCCCCCGCGGGGCGGAGAGTGATGGGCAAGGGGGAGCTCCCTCAGAGAGCAGAGAAGGGTGGTGCTGCTGGGTGCTGAGCGCTGGGTGCGGGAGGGCAGGCAGGCAGCAGCTTCTTCAAAATGGGGGGAAATGGCTTCCCCAGAGTCTTTGAAGGGTTAATAGGACAGTGATTGCCTGAGGATGCTGGGCTTGGGTAAGAAATGGGGGACAAAGAACTTGAAACCAAGGGGGTGTGTGAATCCTCAACCCCAGTGAGTTCTTCCCTAGAGAATCTATGGAAAAGGAATTCCCCAAGTATTAGGAAGTCTCTGTCTGGAGTGATTTCTGTTGGCCAGGAGCAGAATCCTGGAGGAGGAACAGTTCTGCTGTGGCCTGCAAAACGGGGTCAGCTGTGTCTTCTAACCAGGTTTCCTAAGGAAGTGAGGCAAATCCATCTGTCAATACTCTTTGCATCTGTTGGCTAAATTCAGCCTCTTTTGGCAGAGGTGCAGAGGATACAAACCTATTCACGTGTTTTACAAAAAATAGCTGGGTAAAGAGAAACAAAATCCTGCTTCTGCCCAAGGGAAAGGCTGCAACCAGACCTCAGCTGTAATATTAGACATGGGAGAATCTTTGGCCTGAGCCAGAGAGACACAGGCATGTAAGTTCTGCTTTGTAGGCATCTGTGCCTGCTGGGTGTTGCGATGGACATGTGGGTGCCCCTGGCACATCCAGCTTGCTGCCTCAGGTTCCTGCACTGGGCAGTGGGCTCTGAGTGGTTCCTGGAACACCGGGAGATGGAAGGAACTTCTGCAGGCTCAGCCTGAATGAGGCAGTGGGAAGTATCCAAGAAAAGAGAGTTGCTATAAGCCCTCTGAGTGATTTAACTGCTTAAATGCAGACTAGGGGGAAGAGTCTTGCCCCTGCCCCTTGCCTGGTTTCTCTGTTGGAGTGAGGTGGCTGTGTGATCCCCTCCTCAGATTTGGGCTTTTGCTTTAGACACTGCTCTTTCCAGGCAGATACGAACCTGGAAATCCCATTCTGATGTGAATCCATGACTAGACCAGCAGGGAGATACTTGGGAGCAAGGTGCTCACATTCGTGGTGCTCCTGATCACCCTGGACTTGGGGCTCCCTCCCTCCTCCTGGAGCATCTTCTCTTTGTGCAGTGAGTCATTAAATATTCATTGAAGGAGAGACTGAGCTGCTCCCCAGGCTGCATGAGGATGCTGGTGCTGCTCTGGGCCCCCTCTTCCCAGGATGTCTGATGTGAGATGTTGACACAGTGATTAGAACAGGGACTGAGCCCTGAACTACCTGCTCCCAGGAGGGAACACTGGCCATATGTCTGGAGGCTTGGGTGCCCAGGGGCCATTTCTGGTATTCAAGCCCTGGCCTGTTTCCCCATTAGGAGCCAGGGAACCCCTGCCCTGTGCTCTGAGATGTCACAGTGGAGACCAGAGCTGCCACTTCGAATTCCCACGGCCAAAGAGGATGAGACATCTCACATCCCCCTGAGCTGCTAAATTAAAAAGCTGCCATTTTCTGTGTCACTGGTCCACTGAAGCTGCTGAGAGAACGTCAGCTGGGCCTGGGGTTGTGAGGGAGGGAGAGGATGCTTTGGGAATCATCCTGGGACCAGCACTGTGAGTTGCTCCCCAGTTTTCCCAGCAGCGTCAATAGAAGTGCCAGGTGAAGCAGAGGTGACTGCAAGCTGCAGACTTTAGACTGACCTGCCATCCAAGCAAGCAGGAGTGCAGTTTTCATTGTGGATATAAGAGCATTCAGGCTGTTTCTACCTATCCCATTCTCTGGCCCCAGGCAGCCCACAGCCAGGAGCCTCCTGACATTGGAAAGGACCTCTTCTGACCCCCTAACACCCTCTCCTTCGGGATCACATCTGCTGGTGTCATACCAGGCAGACACATGTCCAAACTCTTCGTAAAAACATTGTCATTCACCCTTTCCAGATAGTATATTCTGTGCTTTGATTCTTCTTACTGCTAAAAAATGTGTTTCTAGTATTTAGCTGAAATTTTGCTGCCTGCCATGGAAATGTTTTTGCCTTCATCCAAGCTCTCAGCAGCTGGCCACCACAGCCTGGCAGACGAGATGGCAAACCTGGATGCTGGAAGGGGATGTCCAGGGTGGCATTGCCCATCTCCCAGCTGTGTGACACTGCCAGTCACTGTCTCACCTCATCCTGCTCCATGTTTTTTACTGGGGCTTTGCGTGCTTGGCTCTTGCTGTCAGACACAGACCACGTTTTCAGGGAACCGCAACTTTTACAATGCTGTTGTGTGACACTTTAAGTGTTTTGTCTCTGCTTGGATTTTTTTTCCCATGGGCAGAGAATAATCCAGAGCTATGGGCTGCTGCCAGCCCTCTTTGATCAGAACAATTTTTGCTGAGGCCAGTAAGACAGACAAAGTCCCCAGTTTATGGGATTTACTGGCCATTTGTGCAGGGGATGTGGGACCATGTCATGGCAAGGCACCCTCTTTTCCTACCCTGCACTCCCACGTCATGAGCACCCAGCACAACTTAATCTCTCTGGAGATACCCTTCCTTTGCTTCCCCAGGCCCCCCTAATGGCTCCTCTCTCCTAGGAGGCAGACAGCGGAGGAGAGGGAGGCCGAGCGGCAGCAAGCAAACCGCATCCTCATGCAGTTGCAGCAGGAAGCCTTCCAAAAAACCATCAACCAGCCCATCCAAGCCGACCCCATCTGTGTCCACAACTCCTCCCTCTTTGCCCTCCAGAATCTCCAGCCTTGGTCTGATGACTCCACCAAGATTACCAGTGTCACCACTGTCGCCTCTGCTTGTGAATAAGTCTGGCACCCAGTGGTGGCACGTACACCTTCTACCGGCGGGCTGTCCCCAGGGGGACATGTGGCATCCTTGGTGGGACATGTAGCAACTCTGTTTCTCCCCAAGGAGTGCTGGAATCCCCTGATCCTCTGGCCGTGTGCATCCTACGTGTCCAGCTGGGGAAACCCTCCACAAGGACCAAAAAGAAGGAAAGCCACCCCAAAAACTCTCCCCAGCCATGGAGCTGCTGGAGCAGCAATGCTGTCTCACCTCCCCCCAACCCCTTTGTTCTCTTGAAAGTCTCCAGTGTCGACCCTGAACTTGCTGACGTGCTGCCAGACAAAAGCCCAGCCCTGACAGACACAGCCGCCGGCATTCGTGCAGCTGGGGAACAGGAAAACTTCCTTAGGATTCTACTGGTGGCAGTGCAAAGTTTATGGTCACCCTTATATGTCCATATATATATATGTCCATATACATATATATATATATATGTTTTGAACTGGTGACTTGAAAGAAAAGGAGGAGGCTCCCTGGGTAGCACGTCTCTGCTGTGAGACTTCTCGGGTTGTCCGCACCGGAGACGTTCGGGGATGCAACAAATGGAGGAAACAGCAGCAATTTCTGCTTGTGCCAGATGGGAACCCTTCAGATCTCACCTCACCGTCTCTCCTCCCCTTTTTCATTAATTTTTTCTTGTGAGGGGGGAACAAGAGAAGGATCTGACAGACTCCTGAGGACGGTAAATATGATATCTCAATTGTATGAAGAGCCCAAACAGTCCCTGGCTGCCACGGACTCTGTGCCCATCAGCGTGTATTTTAATAACAAGAAGACCTGCATGGCAGTTTGCGGGGGTAATGCAGTTTCTTTCCATGGAATATTTCCATATAATTTGCAAATTGTTGTCCAATGTTTTATTTTATCAGTTTCCCATTAGAAGGCAGTTCCTGACAGCAAAAAATCGATTTCACTCTCAGCCATTTAACTTAGTAGTTCTTTTAATTGTACCAAGAGAACGAGACACAATTAAACAAAGCACTTCTAGCAAATGCCAGGAATATATAGATATATATATATAAACAATATATATTTTTCAGTTACTTATAATCTAAAACAGCACTGCCAATTTAAGCAGTTAGTACAAACAAGCAACCAGAAAACCTATTTTCAGTGAGATTTTTAAAGGCATTCATTTGTTTGCTTTTGGTTTTTTTTCTTTTTTTCTAAGTTATGCACTTACAAGGTGTTTTATGTGTATTCATTTTATAAAGTGCTTGTGTAATTTATGTGGAAATGAAAAAGAAAATAAAAAAATCTCCAGGGTACTGAATAAATCATTTAAAGCCTTGCTGTTCCCTGTCTATTAGTTCCCCAAGAGGAGACAGCGTACCACAAGTACTGCTGAAGCCTGGGCTATTTTTTTAAAAAAATAGAAATAGAGTTAGCATTTCCATTTGACTTTGCTCAGGTCCACTTGGCTTTGGAAGCTCCAGATGTAATATGGTGTGTTTTAATCCCTGGTCCCATAAATATTTTCAGGCTTCAACCCAGCAGTGCATTTAGCACTTGCTTTAATCGAAGCCTTTCTGGGGGGACTTGCTGGGGGTGGCAGGGACTATGCAGGGGCTTCGCCTTAAACTCATGTGGAATAATTTATTGAATAAGACCTTGGAGTGAGGTCTCACCTGGGATGAGGCAGGTCTACACATATTTGTGTCTGAAACTGAATGTGGAAAGGGGAATTTGAATATAAAGAAGTGTGCAAGAGTACATTTTAGAGACAATATCACAGGAGATTATTCTGGGGACACTGTTTTCCACTCATACTCAGCCTTGCTGCAGGAAATCATCCCCAGCTAGGCAAGCCCTTCTCAGAGGAAAATCAAACCGGTGGGAAAACTCATATCAGCTTCCTTGGAGGAGACTCCCAGCCCTACGGCTGGCTTCAGCCTGGTGTTTCCTTCCAGCACGGGGAATTACTGCGTAAAGGATGTTGGAGGATGTGACTGAAAAGGGCAGGCAGCCACGAGCAGTGGCAGGGACCCCCTGACATCGCCCTGGGGTCCAGACCGCCAGTGGGACATCTGCAGCAAAATACCCCAAGCCTTTGATACCTGGTGGTTGATAGTGCTCTGGAAGGCTGGGTCCTCTGGCTGCAGCATTGTTGGGGAGTTTGTTAAGGGAGCATAAGAATAGCCTGCTTCATCCAAAATCTGCTGTTGTAGGACTGGGCTGAGAATTTACGGTGCTGCAGGATTTCCCCATTCTGCAGCCCAATGTGTATGAGAGCACAGAGAAACGTCTGCAGCAATGGAGACAAGAAGCCAAAAAAAGAAAAAAAAGATAAAACACAGAAAAATATGAAATTCGGAGAACATACTTTTTGGAGATATATTTAAAAGATGTTAATTACTGCCAGAAAACCACTAAAATAAAATAACTTGTATTTTTTCCAACATAAAGTTCAGGGAAGTCTTTTGTTTGAATTCTGTTTCATACTGCAGTTTTTTTCAATTCTGATTAAGCTAATTATTTAACATGCCCCCGACTTTGTCTACAAAGATGAACTCCTTCAGGAGGCATTGCTGTGTACAAATCTTTAATGGTTTACAGTTTGTTGCAGTGTATATTTTTGTTTTCAGGGTTTCTGCATAGGAAAAACACCCACCACAAAACAATAATAATAATAATAATAAAAAGGATGATAGGACTCACGGTTGATATTAAAACTGTTTTCTATTATTATGACAGATCAATATTGTAAAATTTAATTCTAAGACAGCCATTTTATAATATCCACATTATTCAGGGCACAATCCAAAATGTTCCCCAGCAAAGTTGAACATATGATAATGCACATTCAAGGGAATATGTTTAAATAGAACATTTGTCTATACCTTGTTTTCGAAACTGGTGACTTCCCCCTCTTCTTATCAATCTTTCCTGTTAAAAAAAAAAAAGAGCAAAATAAAAAAAGGAATCTCAATATGAAATGAGAATATATGTTACATCGGAACCAGCAAAACAGTTGCCTGGTCTTTCTTGTCCCTGGAAAAATTGCTTCTGGAGGAGTTTTCTCTTAAAATATTTCTCTTGGATTCATTTTAAAAATTGGTTTAGTGGCAGAAGGTGTTTTTGATATCTGCATATATGCTTCCAGTTATTAATATGATGATTTGTACCTAGACAATAAAAGTTGTCTGAAATATGATGGAATTAAATCAATAAGTAATGACATGAAACAATGACACGTAATGTTATGTTTTGTAGACTGACATCACCTCAGCCATATCCTGGGGCCATCCATATCATATTGAAGGCTGATTTAATTTTTTGTATCATACTTATTTGGGAGCGGGAACAAAATTGCATTAAGATGCCTTGAAAGTCATTTCCCCCTTCCTTTGCTCTCAAAATAAAGCAAATCCCAAACATGAAATGGGAATCAGGCAGAAATGTTTTTCTACTGTTTGCCTGTATCTAGGAAATACAGACCAAGGCAGAGTGACTGTGGGCAGGAGGGGAAAAGCCTTTGTGATGCCTGCAGCTGAGGGCACAGGGGCGTCACAGGGGACCGCACTGGGGTTGTGCTCATCTCTCTCACCCACAGCGCTGCCAGGGATCGAGAGCTATATTCATTTTGGTTGGTTTTGGATGTGCTGAGCTTTTGAAGGCAAAATCTGGAGCCGGGGAAAGCACTGTCTTTGCATGAGCAACCGGAGTATTAAACATCTGTGTGGAGCTGGAAGAGACAAAGCCCAGTGGGATGGGCTGTGGTTGTCTGGGTTTGGTCCCAGCTCAGCAAACTATGAGGGCAGGAGGGAACCAGAGGTCTGGCCCCCATTTAGCCAATTAGTTGAGCACATAAGTCATCCAAACGAGGATCGGTCGGTTTATCTCTGCTGAGGGATGGCCCAGGAAACGGCTGAAGGGTCTTTGCTGGAGCCTTCCGCCTAGAACAGAACCTGCAGTTGTGCTTTTTCCTGGGCACAGGCCAGCACATTTGATCCCTGCAGTACATGCCTGCCCCAGTTTCTACATGAGTACCACATGCAGCTTTTCTTGGGTTGCATTGACCTGTCTACAGGGCATTTGCTATACATTTAAAGTTATTTCTCATGCAGCATCAGCATCAGTGGGAGTCACATGTATGTGGCATTTGCTGGAGAAGGACTGAGGCGAGCGTACATGTCCTCTAATATGGTTTGTATGACAGATACTGAAACGAGGCCCCGACCCCACAAACACCGATACACAGGATCATTTTCATTATCTCTCCAGGACTGTTGATTGGTATTTTTTAATGTGCTCCTGATTAACCAACACACACACAAAAAGCTTAAAACCGGGGCTGCTGCCTCAGCACGGTGGCAGCAGGAGCCCATCCCCACAAAGGCAGACCCTCCTCCCTGCCAAGGCCAGCTCACAGACACTCGGGGCTAGATGGGGTAAAAAACCCAAACCAACTTACTGACAAAACTGAAAATGGCTTTGCTGAAAACTGTTTTGCTTACAGTAAAAAGCCATTCCTCTCTGGGGTTCCGGGACAGCTGGAACTTTTTGAATTAACCTTTTTTTTCCCCCTGCCAGAAGTAGACTGGCTGAGTGACACTGATTTCTTTGTGCAATGGTCAGCTTTGATGGCCACTTGTTTGAAAAACGTTTGTGAAATAACATCTGGAATTATCAAATTATCCTAGATGAAAATTTTCTAAAATAGAAGGTCTCAATTTGTGGAAAAAAGCAGATTTTTTTTTTTAAACAAATACTAAGGGAAGAAAAAAGCACACAAAGCTATTATCACAATAAACTTCTGTTGGAGTCACACCAGATTGTTCTTTTCAGATCTTTTGTTTGTGCAACTAACTGTGACTTTGATGATATTTTTTAAATTATTGTTATTGTCTCTGTTACAGTAGGAAATTTGCTTGATGAATCAGTACTTGTCCAAGATTAGAATAGAGGTTTTTTTGCCCCTCTTCCTTTCCATTAATGAGAAACTCTTTGTTACCGGTAGTTTTAAATTAATTCTATACATTTATTCAAGTCACACCTAAAATTGTATTCCAAGAGTTGTATTAGGGTTTTTTTTTCTCATAGCATCAGAATCTTCTTGATTTTTCCAAGTGTAGAAAATAATTTTTGGCTTCCTTCTGGTTTTGTTTTTTTTTGGTTGTTTTGTTTTGTTTTGTTTGTTTGTTTTTTGTGGTTTTTTTGTTGTTGGTTTTTTGTTTGGTTGGTTTTTTGTTTTGTTTTGTTTTGTTTTTTGCAGCTAGTTGTGGTAAGCACGCGGCTGGCCCCAGCAGCTTTCAGATCTGTAAGTCCAGGTCACACGCCAGCCTCCAGCCGAACTTCCGTGTGCTGACGGTGGGCAATCCCATCGCAGGGAGTTGCAATCCCCTGCCCTGCACTTCCCTGGGGCTGGAAGTTCAGTACTTACCCTCAGCTCAGCCGTCCTTTGCCTTTCTGCTTTCGAGACAAAAATAAAATGAGCAGAAATGAGAAGCCCACACTTCTGATTTTTGAGCAGGAAGGAGCAAAGCTTAAGAAAACTCGTTCTCTCGTTGCCTGTAAAGAATGTGAACCCGCTGGTCTGAGCGCTGCGGTTAACTGTCTGTCTTTCCCAGACTGCAACTGTCTAAAAATAACAAAGCAGTGATTAAAAAATATCAATCAATATATACTTTTTTTTAACTACAGCTGGGAAGTGGTACAAAAATGGGGATAGATGAAAATATGGAGAAAAGCTTTGTTTCCCAGGGTCTTCCCTGCCTCAGCAAGAGGAAATTTTTGGAAAGTCACTGTGTTTAGCAATTTTTACATGCTGTTATGAAGGTTTCGGGCACATGTCAGGGCTCACCAGACTCTTCCTCTCTAGGTATTCATCTAGAATGTGTCTAGTTTGCGATGCTGGTGCTCAGTGGGAGTCGAATTGAGCCTGGGCTCTCAGATGTGTGGGACATAAATGTGCTGAAAGGCAGGGCTTGAGCCCAGCTCTCCCCATGTAAGGTGACAAAAGGGAAGAAAGAGGTACAGGTAGGGATGGGGCTTGCTCAGGGTTGTGGTGAGGAAGTGATCACAAGTGCACTGAGTTGTGGCTAGGCCTCTGTGTGCTCTCCCTCTCCCAGCTGATCCGGCTGTTTTCACGGGAGAGCCTGGGGGAGAAGTGGGGGTGTCCTCTGAGGTCAGGCTGGGAGAGGAGAGGATAAAGGCCAGCAGGTCTTGGGGAACCAGGAGGTACCACAAGGATGCTCTTCTGAGAGCTGCAGAAAAAAGGCACCGAGTCTGCAGGCCAGTGGGGTTTGAGGGTGAGTGGTGAGGGGCACCTTGGGGTCCTGGTCCAGTGGGAGCCTGGCTTGGGCAGAGGAGGGCTGTTCCCAAGCAGGGACTATACCCAGCTTGCCTGGCCCTGTGCCAGTGGCATGCACTGGAGGGTCTTGCAGGGTCTGGAGATGTCACACCACGGGACTGCTGCTGAAATGCAGATCCTGTCTATGGCATCCCATGGGGACACTGTTGTGGAGCAGAGTGGTAACTGCTGGGATGTATCCAGAGCATTTCCCTCCTTCCAGGATTAAGCTCCAGGAAGTTTTACATGCATTTACAGCACTGCTGGGTTTCTGCCACTGTCAGGCTGTGCTCTGCTGCCATTGGAGGGGCACCTGCAGCCACAGAGGGATGTGTCCCAGGCACCCTGCCCACTGACAGCTACTCACAGAGGCAAAGGAGGGAGCTGTGGTGGGGGCATTTCCCACTCACCCCCATTCATACAGAAATGCTTGAAAAGGTCTGGCTTTCACTTTGGGTTGGAGTGAAAACAAATGTTGTAACCTTATCAGTTGTTATGACAGGTCTGAAACCTGCCTTTGCTGTGGCTCATACCACCACATCCAGAGGCAGGAGGTGGGATGTAGAACAGAGTATGCTCTCTGCGGAGCAAAGCAACAGACATCTGTTGGTGTACCCACCACTGTTCCCATGCACTCTCCCTCCAGACTTGGTCCTTTGAACATCTGGGGATCTCAGCAGAGCCGTCTCACACACCCCAGGCAGAAGCCAGACTTGCAGCAGTCAGGTGAGGGAATGCAGATGCCCTGCTGGGACCCCAGGGTGCACGTGTGTGCCAGTCCCTGGGGAATCACACCACAGCCGCGGCAGAGAAAGCACGGAGACAGGCAGAGACACACCTGTAATGTTATCCAGCAGAAAGGGTTTCCTCAGGGACCTTGTGGCCACAGACACTGCCAAAAGAGGTGAGGAGTGAGGAACTGTGTCCTGTTGCTGAACATCTCCTGTGTCTCAGGAGCCGGTTTCTCTCCCTCCCCTGCCAACAAGTGGAATTGCAGGAGGTAACTCCAGCCTCACTCCCCTTCCTGGACAAAACCGCGACTGTTGCTGATGGTTTGGCCCAAACTGGCTCTGGTGGGATAAGAGGAGTGGAGACCCCCTCACACAAGAGATGGGGGCGGGGGGTGGGGGGAGTGGGTGAATATTGCTTGGCACTCCTAAAGATGCTGCCTTGCATGGAATTCACCCCACGGTCCTTTTTTCCTTCCTTGTGTCCCATCCCTCCCTTCATTCTCAGAAACCTCCCTTAATCTGCCATTATTTTAAGGCCCTGTGGGTTTTTCCTGGATAGGAGCCAGAGAACCTCAAACCTCTCTGCAGCAGATGGAGAGGGATGCTTGGCTGGCTGGTTTCCCCCATAGGATGGGGCCTAGGGCAAGATAACCCTTACCACAAGTGCTTTGAGGCACATAGGGGTCAAAACTATGGGTGTTTCTCTCAAAATGCGTGGCACTGCCCCTTCACTAGTGGACGGTGACCCACAGAGCTGGCCAGAACAGCGGGATGTGAAACACTGTCCGGGTGACAAGCTCTCAGGCCAGGGGTCAGCACCCATGGGGAGTTAGACAAGCAGGACTGAGTTGGACACCCTGCCCCTCTCCTCGGCCCTGTGCCGCACAGGGAGAGGGAAGCTGTCGGGGAACTTCCCTGCCCGCCCCGGGGCCGCCCGGGAGCGATCGGCGGGCACCGAGCTCCATCTAGGGGTCAGGGAGCGCCTGGCGAGCGCTCCGCTCGTGCCCCCGCCCAAGGCACAGGGTGGGGACGACCACGGGCAGCCGAGCCCCAGGCAAACCAGCGAATGGCTCAGGCTGGGAGCACTGGGTGTTCAGAATGAAGGGCAGCCAAGCCCAGCCCCGAGCGCGTCCTTGGAGACACAGCCTGTCCCTGAAGGGGACACAGAGTCAGATTAATTTAGGTTCTAAAAGACCTTACAGATCATGGAGTCCAATCGTTAACCTAACAGTGCCAGGTCCACCACTAAACTGCGTCCCTAAGCACCACAGCTACATGCTTTTTTCGTGGATAAAGCCAGCCCTGAGAAATTCAAGGGATGGATTCCCCTCTATTTAGTATTCCCCACTGGGATTAGGAATTGAGATTTTCCATAGGATATCCCATGTGCTGATGCTTCATGTGCTGGATAAGTTGCAGGATGTTTGGGCGCACTGGGCAGTGCCAGGATGGGGTGTGTGGTGTGGATGTGTGTAGGGCCACCGCTTGGGGGTTGCAGCCACACCAAGAACACAAAGCTGAGGCCCCTGACTCCCTGAGCACCAGCAAGGCATGGAGAAAGGGATCTGGCTCCATCCCTCTCCTGGCTACATACCTCTACCTCCTGGCTCATGGAGTGCAGTAACTGGGGACTGGCAGCTGGGATTTTTAAGCACAGAGGGATGAGCTTTGATCAAAACAGGTGGCTGCAACAACTCTCTAGGACAGCCAAGAAGCTGCTTGCATTCATCAAAACAAAAAATATAAACCCACAAAACACTCAAGCAGATAAATAAGGAAGCAATGATTTTTGTCTTTATGACACACAAAGTCAATAAAGCTCAAGGAAACCACCTGTATTTTATTATCACATATTCATATGTTTAATGCTATTAAAACAAGAGTCTGGGGTGAGCTGCAGGAAATCAAAGCACTTAATGGTGCAGACACAAACCTTCTCTCCTCCCTCCCCAAAGGTGATTTGAACCAGTTTAAGCAAATGTCTTTGTCTCTTAAAATAATTATGTGATTTAGAGGCACTTTTCGCTGGCTCGCATCAAATGACTTTAATGGGGTCTGCTTGTGTGTGTCTGTGTGTGTCAGTTTAACAAAGTATTGCTTTTTAAAGCTGCATTTATAGCCCAGTATTCATCAGAAAAGTAATTCTCTACGAGAAGGGATTATTTGTGTTCCACCATCACTTGGCATTTATTCCACAGAGCATTTAGTAGTGAAATGGTGCCCGGAGGGCAGAGGCCAAAATGTGATCTTAAAAGATATGCTGAAATTTGGGATAAACATTCTCTGGATGGTCTACCAACCGTGAACTTTCTCTTCTGTGCCCAATGGGTTTTGTCCTCCCCAGTCTAGTCTTGGCCATTCTCTTGGCCCTCCTCAAGGTCAGGCTGATCTCTGTCCTCCCTGCCTGTGTTCTCCTTATAGCCCTGCCCCAAATGAGATTTCCCTGGGGCAGAGGAGAGCTGACAGCAGGCCCTGCCAGACTGGGATGGGGATCTGAAGGTGGGTTTCACCCTTGCCAACACTTGAGTGGCAGATGCCCCGGGCGAGTCCTCACAGCAGACCCTTCTCTCTCTGTCTGACAAAGACTGCCAGTGCTGGGGAGAAAATGGCTGTTTTGGGGGCTAGGCAAGCATGCAGGGGCGCAGAAGGAGCCAGACTCCATTTCTACCCCCTACCCCAGCCATGACTGGGCCAGACATTTGGGGTGATGCTGAGACTGCTTGCTCATGTACAAAATGGAAAGAGAAACTGGGAAGAATCAGAAACAGCTCAAGTTTGGTAGGAAAGAAGGAAGGTGAACGCACAGCAAACCTGCTGTAGTGCATTGTTTCCTGCAGTGAGGAGAAAGCATTAACACTGTGGGATAAAGCCCCGGTGAACCCTGCTTGGCACAGTCCTCAGTTCTGGTGGCGTTGCTGGGGAGCAGAGCACTGAGCCATGCTCCTCGGGGAAGACACGTGCTGAGTGAGCTGCTTCATTTATTCCTTGTCCTGGAGGCACTGGGAATCTCCTAAGCAACTGAGCTGTGCCACTGAAGCAGCTAATTTCTCCTCACAGGTGTATTTGGCTGCTTCAGGTAAGGGTAAAATGAAGTCTCATGTGAATTATCAGTGCAGTCAGAGGACAAAGGGGGGCAGTGGCAGCTCAGCAGCAGCCAATCTTATTTCTTGCAGAGAAATATCACCAGTACAGACAATGAGAGGTGCAAGAGAGAGGGCTCAGCAGTTAAAGAATCAGGCTGCTCATGGCACCAAACAGGCTAGAGAGATGGTCTGAGCAGGACATCTCCAGCCCCTCCTGCTGACACAAGGGAAGGGCACTACCGAGTGGGGAGCTAGGAGGATGGGCGAGATGGTGCTGTCTGCAAGGTGCCTTTGTCTAGCCACATCTCTCACCAGGCCTTGGGATCATGGAGCTGAGCTGGCTCCAACAGCAGCAGCAGGGCAACCTCCTCCACAGCATGCTGGTGCAAAGGCCAGTGGCTCTCTGGTGCTCTGGTGGCTGCTGCAGCTCATGGGAGACACCTCCTGTGCCTGCAAAAGGAGCCCAGGGAACACTACCCTGGCAGCAGGACCAAGGCACTCCACCAAAGCAGGCAGCAACATTGCAAGGAAATGTTCAGGGCTGCAATCAAGAAAGTCTGGGTTCTTTATCTGTGCTGGGGCACTGGCTTTGGTATGCAAGTCTTGTCTTCCAGAACCACATGACTTGGAGCTGGGTCTTGCCAGGTCTGCCCAGGTGGGGAAGTAATCCAGAAATGGAGGAAGGAGTATGAAATGTTCTAGTGACTTGTGGGGGTGAGAGATTATTGTTTTGTGGCCACAACAGATCCTTCTAACAATTCATCTGACCTACTGCATCTCCCAGACACAATGTTTGACCCTTAGTTTGTGTTTCAGACTCCTCCTTTTTGACTGGTAGCAAATCTCCTAGAGGGATATCAATATTTAGCTAAAGGGGCCCTGTGATGGACAACCTACCCATCTATCCCAGCCCTACAAGGCTTCTACCATGTTAGAAGTTGCAACTTTAACCCCAAATTGCTTTGTGTCAAATTCTGAACTCACTGAGCCTTTTGTGTCTTTTCAAGGTTAAAGCAGCAACTTTCAGTGGAAGTAGGTTTTCTTACTGTGTATCTTAAATCTTTTCTGGAGGAAGATATCAGATCAATTCTCACATCCTTTGTGCCTGCAACAGCTGTGATTGCAAACATCTGCACTCTGTCCTGATATAAAGCCACCAAGAAGGGCTATTGCCTTCTGTTGACCTTTCATCTCTTTACAAAATCAGAGCAAACCACTCCAGCTCCTTGTAAATGGTCTCTCCTGCTCTTGGCCTGTTGCTTGCTCACCCAACAGTGACAAGACCACGTCTTGGCCCTTAGGTGGTTATGAGGGAGCTGAATGTGTGGGTTTCCCAGGGGAGGATGAGACTCAACTTCTTTGCATTAGTCTATTGCTGGGGTTATTCATTGACACTGGACTAACAAACTCAATTTTTGGGAACCATGGGTCCAGGTCTGCAACAGCACAGTGATGGAAATGTGAGTATAATGGGTCCAGTAAGGCATTTGTACTGGAATGGGCACCCCTGAAACACACTGCTGCAGGCTGGTTGCTGCAGGAAAGTGTGTTAGCAGACTGGGTCCATCCAGTCCTTTTTCCTCCCTTGTAACCCCATTCCTCAGATGGTTGTTCACTCACCTGTTTCACAATTAAAGATTAATTTCTCAGTCTTCCCATCGAGGGACACAGAGCTCAGTCACCCAGCCACTCGCTGTCACCTGCAGCAGGGGAGTGTGGGGCTGAGGGATGGGCCCTTCCCATGGAAGCTCTGACACCAAGGTGCAACTTATTAATTTTGCTGCTTTAAGGTAGGTTTTCTGAACCTGTCATCCTGGTTTAGAGAACCCACCTGTATGGCCAGCCCAGCATGGACACAAGCACTTGAACATCTTGAAGCATCACAGCAAATGGGACATGGCATGAAATCTGGCCCCAGTTTTTCTCTGGAGTTGGGCATTTGGTCATTTCCACATCCCACTAAGGAGTTTGTTCTGAGGCCCTGATGGTATCTGCCTGAATGGGATAAGTGGCTGCACAGGTCTGAGCCGCCTGTGCCCATCTCCTGGCCAGAGGGAGGGAATACGGTGGGATATATAGGTGGGGAAGCAACACTCGGACTGCAGCAATCCCAAATCAGTTAAGCAATACCCAGATCTACAACAGAAAAAAGCCCTTCTCCCCACACTACATGGTGGCCTGCAAACTGCTTGTCATGAGGATTTTCCAGGGCAGCTCTGCTGCAGTTTTCTGGGGAACTGAGTGATGAGAGTCTGGTGGTAACAGCCAAGGTTCTCCCCATGCTCCAACCTGAGGAATGCCCCAGCAGGAAGGGTCTGACCCTGTCCTTGGAGTGCCAGCCTTGTCCCCTGCTCCTTCCTTGCCCTATTATAACACGTCCTTTCAGCAAAATGGTGAGGTATCTTAATTTTGCAGACAGCACCACTCAGGGATAAGGTAACTAATAATAATTTGGGAAATTATCCTGGCTGTCAATTCCCTGAGTGACTGGTGGGAGAGGCTTTGAAGACTCACGCATGCTCCCTGCCATTCACTTGGGCTCGAATTACCCTTTTATTTTACTTCCTCCTTGTTCTCATTGCCACACCACTCAAACTAAAATTATTCGCCTACAACCACAAACGCAGGGATATATCACCGGGAGTGCTGTAGGGCTGTCGCCATATATAATTCTCTGAGCTCAATATTTATAGAGCTACACACAGCACAAATCATACCCAGAAAGCCCATCGAGCTGGAGAGCTAGGTATAAACTCCAGAAATATCGCAAGCCATCGCTCACAGGAGACTGCCCGGCAGACCCGCTGGCCGTACATCAAGCTGTAATGCCATCCGAGTCCGTGCTTGGTGCTGGAGTGGATCAGAGGTCACTTCCAAGCTTTTCTTCCATAAATCCTGGGTGCTGGCTCACAGCAAGGTTAGGGGCTGGGAGAGCCCTGCTCTGAGTTCTCCTGCCTTCTGCTTGCTGCCGCTGACACTGAGCTGTCCCAGCACTCTGTGCGGGCATTTATCTTCAGGATCTTGTCCTCCCTTCTGCCCCTCAGCTATAGGAACCAGAGATGAGAGTGAGGAGGGTGTGCTGGATCTTATAGCTCCACTGTACAAGTTATGGGAGCTGACAGCTTCTCTGAAATGGTTTTTTTTTGCTGGGCTTTGGGGGAGTCTGAGTCCCTGTTCTTCTCACCATTCAGGGCCACATTGTCTCTCATCCCCTATCCTGTGCAGGGCTGTGAATTTTCTCCAAATGCCCAGGTGGTTACAGGCACCCAGTAGCCTGCCTGCCCACACAGCAAAGGCTCGGTCATCAGTCCTTGGATAGTTCAGGTCCCTCTGTCACTGCCTTCTCTCTCCTCTTTTCCCCCTTTTCAAAGCTTCTGCCTGGCTTGGGTGGAGCTGATGCCTCACTGGGGATGGGGGAGTAGTTCCTGACCAGAGCAAGGCTCAGCGCTGTTAGGGGCTTTTTCATTGCATTTAAAGTCAACCCAAAGAGCAACGCGCAGGTGAAATGAGTGCTCTGCAGATGCAGACTAATCCTTCCCCAGCCTTTCCCACCCTGGCAGTTTCCACCCCTATGTGCTGGTGATCTAAAGGGTACTGCAACAGGTGGAGAAGATCCAGATGAGACCCGATGCAATGAGCAGGTGAAGCCTCTGAAGCAGGGCAGCAGTGATGTGGTGCTTTCTGGAGAAAGAAGTCCTGGGGTTTTGCCTGAGAAGTCACCAGCTAGACAATTACTTTTATTTCTAAGCTGCATATGATGGACTTGAGCTAACCAGTCTCTGGTTCTTTCCTCTCCCCCAGCAGCGTGCCAGACAGACTCTGACATTTAAGCAAAATAAAATCCAACCCTTAGCATTAAGTAAAACTCCCAGTGTGATGGGTTCGTGGCTTGCAGCAACATCTCAGCAGGGGCGTGTTAAAGCTGGTCTCCAGCGAGTGGAAGAATGAAGCTTTGCAAAACCCTGACGAGGCAAAGCTCCTAAAATAACAATTGAATTAAACTTAATTCATTTTCACTTAATATCCTTATAGTGCCTTTAGCAAATGAGGCTGTTATTATTTTGAGGGGGAAAATGAGGAGGTGCAGTCTGGATGGAATTCACGTCTCCTTACTGAAAGAAAGAAAACTTTGGTGGAAATAAAAAAAGCCACGGGAAAAAATGCAGGAAGTTCAGATTCTCCATTTTGGATGAAATACCCCCAAACTCATCCAGCCGCATGCTCTTCAAGATATGCCACAGATTCCAGAGTGTGCAAACCCACCTTTGTTTTTTTTTTTTTTCCCAGATGCTGGAGGTTTGTTGGCTTTGCCAAGGTTACATACTTGGTCACATCCAGCATCTGTGGGAAGTTGGCCAGGTCCTTCATCCCTCCTCTTGCAGTTTCGAGCTTTTCTGTGACATTTGAACCCCAAATGTCCCCTGCTAGACCTGCCCCTCACCAGCCCAGTCTGAAGGGTCTGAAGCACTGTTCTTACTTGTGTTTCCATGATGTGTCAGTGTGAGCCTTTCCCCGGGGAAGGCTAAGTTAACCTCATGGCTCTGGCCCTGACTCAGCGGGGCAGGAAAGCACAAGCTCAGGGTTGCCCTGCCCCATAGCCCCATATGGCCCTGCTGCCATGGCTCTGGACACTCCCTATTCAGGACAACCTTTGTCCAAACGCCTTCTTTCCAGCCATGTCTCCCGTTTGCTTGTGCCCACATTTATTTCTACAGGGGGTGGGATTTGGCAAGCCCCTCACTACCAGAGAAAGATTGTTTTTCTCTGTTGGGGTTGCAGAACAGCATCCCAGAAAGGACATCCTGCAGCTCTTCCCCTCAGACATCCTAGCAAAGAAGGACTATCTCACAATCCCACACTCCAGAGCAGGATGGTCAACCAAAGCAAGGAGCAAATGAACCCAAGGGGCCATCCCAACCTTGCCCCGCAAAATTTCTTGCTCTCAAACCTCAGGCTCTGCTAACCAGAGAGAGCAAAGGCTGCTCCGAAATGCCCATGCAGGCACTGAACTACACTTCCCTGTAGGCCACAGAGCAAGGGCCCTCCTGGTATGGAAAAGCCTCCATTTGACTTGCTCATGCTCGCTAGGGTTGGGGACAGCTGGGGGACTTTAGGATTTCAGGGCTAGAGGCAGCCGTTGTTCTTTGCTGCATAAGCAGGAGCAACAGCAGGCATTACAGCAAAATTAACTTCCACTCTGAATGCAGCTCTCCTGTGTCACTACTGCCTTTACAGTCTTCTTCCCAGAGCTCGAGAAAATAGCCCAGACAGGCTTTGCAAGGTCGCCTCGCCCTCTGTCTTGCTCGGAGGCAGGCTTCACTCCAACTAATCCTCTTCTGACAGACCTTTTTGTCTCTCTTACTCATAGAAACCTTTCTCTACCTGCCCTGGTTAGGGCAGCAGCTTCTTAACTCTGAGAAAAATGAAAATACACTTTTTATTAAGATGTAGCTTTTAAAAACTCCCCGTTCTTCCCATCAATTAGAACTGGATAATTTTAGGGTTATGCTAACAAAACTGAATGAGAAGGTCCCTGGGGCAGTGAGAACCCATTCCTCATGGCTGCATCCCCTCTGCTGCCAACAGATGCTGCTGCTGCTCTCTCTTGCTGCCAGGCAGGGACAAGCAATATTCAGAGCCTGTGTCTGCAGCAGGGACAAGACAACCTCACTGGGACATTTTCCAATAATATGAAAAGTTAGCACATACCCATCATCTATTTCTCTGCACCTTCCTGCTGCTAGCAAGCCACACCTCTTGACCCTGATAGACTTTCAGAGCTATTCCAACAAAACCCAGCTTTACTTTCAAAAGCAAAGACTAATGGGAAAACAATTAGCAGTCATAGTGGAGTACTTCATCAAAATCAGATAATCAGGTTTTTGGTTTTTTAAAGTGTTGCAGATAAACAAGAATATGAGACTAACTCCACCATCAGTGGGGCTGGCATGAGCTGTTTGCCTTCTGTATCACAGGCTAAGAAATGGATTTTTTTTTGAGCACTATTCCTTTGAAGGGAGATTCCTGCCTTGGTTGAGAGCCAAGGCCTGGAAAAAAGTGAAGACCTAGGTAGGCATTTGCCAGAGCTTGTGAATGGACTCCTGTGCCCAGCATGTGCCAGACCCACACCCAGTAGGAAACTGTGTGGAAAACCCCTGGTCCTGTCCTGGCAAGGTGAGCACCTGAGGGGCTGTGAGGGGCACAGAGCTCACATTGCATGCTGTGCCTCAGCAGGGCTCCTTCTGACCAAGGAAGGGCCAGGAAAAGACACTGAAAGGGCCTCACAAGCCTCTGCCAGGACACTGAGCACCTTTCAGGAAGCATTGCTGAGCTCTTGTGCCTTGCTTTGGGGACACCAGCTAAGAGAGGAGGCAAGGCTCAGCCTATGCTGTGTATGCAGGCTCCAGCCATGTTTGCAGGTAGTGGAACACCTGCGCCGTTCCCCCTCCCAAAGTTTCCTGTCCAAACCCTTTCTTTCCAGCCATGTCTCTGGAACATAATTCTCATCCTCCCTGCTGTAAAGGGGAGCCTAGGAAGGTACCAAAAATAAAGGCTGCAACACAGCAGAAAGAGGGCAGAAGGACTGGGAAGCATTCCCCCTGAATTACCATTCCTTCAATTTTCTTACCACAAAACCCATTACATAAGGGTTTTGAGGGGGAAAAGTGTCACGACTCCAAAGTGAGGTGCTTCAGAGCCCAGCCCTGACTGTCTCACCCAGACATCAGTTAAATGAAATAGGATGTCCTGATGGCAGAACCAAGATATAAGCTGATTATTATTTCTTCTCACTTTGGGGTGATCTTGTCTGTGTCTTTACATCTTGCAGTGCTAATTATTCTTTTGCTTTCCCTTGAAGCGTTCATGGATCAAATAGGGCAGATTGCCTCTCCCCTTGGCCATGGTTTCTGCACACTGGGCTAGACAGGGCACAAATAATGAGGGCAGAAGTTGTTTTGCAATCTTGCTCATAGGTATTGTGGCTGATTCCACCTACAGGACAAAAAAAGAGGCAGGGAAGAGAAATTAAAGCTATTAGTATCAAACAATTAAGGGCTGTGTTTGAGTTAGGTGAAAAATAAATGGGACTATTTGGGAAAAACATTAGCAGATCATAAAATAATATAATTTTAAGAAATGAGATATAGAAGCTAATTACAGGCTGTGTGACATTGGCTTTATGTTGGTGCTTGTGCTGATGGACTCGGAAGTTGCTTGACTGCTCCAGTTCATTTTGGTGTGCAGGAAAGCACTGATGGATGAGGGGCATGCAGGAGTAGCAGCCAGGGATTTTTTCGCTTCATCATTGAATCATAACATAATTCAGGTTGGAAGTGACCTCAGGAAGTCTCTGATCGAGCTCTCTCTCTGAGCAGGGCTCACTGCTGCTAGGGCAGGTTTCTCAGTTCAGCATACCTTTGAATGTTGACATGGTTAGTGACTTCAAAGTTGGATCTCTGGTCCAGTATTTGACTATCCTTCATGTGGAAAGTTTCTTTCTCTTGTAAGTAACCACAGTTTTCTTTGATACAACTTGTCTGTCACTCCTTGTGTCCATTGGCCTTTCATCTTTCTCAGTACCCCAGGAAGAGTCTGGCTCCACCTTCTCTGACACTCCACCAAGCATCCCTGGCATGGATGAGGATGTCTGTGTAAAGGAAGTGCAAGCACAGGACACCGGGGGGAGCTGTCAGCATAAGCGTAAACGAACATGACTTCTGATAGTCCCTACACTCAAGGCTTAAATACTTACACAAACAAAAAAGAACAACAACAACAAAAAACGCAACCACAAAAACCCCCAACCTGCTGTGAATCATTACATTTTCCTTCAAATTATTATTATTTTTCATGAAAATACTCATGGGAAGTAAAAGGGTCGTAATACTCGTGTGTGTGCTCCAGAGGCAGGGCTGATACCTGGAGGGTGGTTATTGCCCATGAAAGTGAGAGCAGAAAATAATCTGGGGACTGTCCACCAGTACATATGCAGTACTTCATGCTGTCAGCTCTGCCACCCTCAGAGCAGGACGCAGAGGATCCCATGAGCAGTGAAGAGGGGACACTGTCTCGAGCAGCTGGCTGGTTTGGACAGGCCATATACAAGGGAGGGCTCCTTCCAGGTGTGCAGTCCTGTCAGTTGACAGGCAGTGACCCAAGGACTCTGCAACCCTCTTGGTTCTGGAGGTGAAGCAGGACGCAGGAGAGTTTCTGCTGGATGTGACCCTGGCTACAAAGGAGCTGTATGTGCACAGCAGGGAGTGCTCCAAAGATCAGTTCCCAACCGCAGCAGGATTTGAAACATTCAAGGACTGAATTTGCTTGTCATGTCTCTAGTCACTTTTTGGCTGAAATTCAATGAGACATTTAAGTTTGGGAGGACAGGGACTGAGGGGTATGCATGACGTGCTCACAGGATGGACTAGGAAGAGCTATTTGCTTTTGTGTCACCCCGCTGTTTCTGAGATGTGTCAGGTCATGTCTAACCCTGTGCCTGATTTTCACCTTCCATCTCCTCCCTGAGACCTGTGGCACTGGTGTCACTTTGTTTTAAGTGGCAATCCCCTCAAAAATGACTGTGAACCAGGGGATGGGTTTCACCCTTCGGACTGCATTACTGTGGTAGCATCCTGCTTCCTCCTAATATGAGTCGTGGGGTATAATACGCTTCTTCACACAGTGACATTAGTAGTGTCACAAGCCCTGGAAAGTACGACTTGATTTCTCTGCAGGATGTGAAGTGGCTGCTCACCTGACAGAAAAAGGAACGCCATGGGGAGTTTTGCTCACGAAATCCTTCCTCTTTTCAGCTTTTAACTTTTAAAAGGGCTTTCCCCCTTATTAAAAACGCTTGGCAGGAGGCAGCACGCCCTGCTCGGTCCCACACGGGGGGGTGCCAGCCGTGTTTTGTGGGCCGGGTGGCGGTGCGGCCTGCAGAGGTCCCCCTCGCCTAAGCTTTGAGCGCCGGGCCGCAGCGCCGGGCGGGAAAGCGGCTCGGGCGGGAAACGCATCCCCCTCACACCCCGCGTCCCGGCTCCGTCCTCCGGCGTGCAGGGCAAAGCGGCGCTGAGATGCCCACGGGTGTGTCGTAAGGATGTGGTGAGGTGAGCTTCGAGAAGCGGTGGCCTCGAAGTGGAGCGCCGGCAAGGCAGGACGATGAACAGCCCGGGCTAATACGCCGTAATTGCGGGCAGCCGTAATTGAGGGTCCTGCGACTCGTCCTGCCCTGCCGAGGAGCACCTGGTGCAGGACAGAGACACTTTGAATCTTGCCGACAGCAGTGGCCTACAGGCCTGACATCACCGAGGAGAGAGGCAATGGGACAGGGCACCCCATTCCTCCTTCCCAACTGCTACTGGATCCAGTTTTTGCTCCAGTCTCTGTGATGGACTTGGAGCTCTCCAGTTTGCGCCCGTGTCAATACTGTGGTGGCTCCATTTGTGGCAGTGCGTGGGATTTTGAGAAGCAATGGGTGGCCCCAGCTGCATGAAAAGGTAATAATTACTGGAGACCCACCAGAGGAAACAAAAGAGGGGTGCTCCTTCCTGTGCCCAGTGGCAGCTAAAAGCAGGGGTACTGCAACCAGCTGGAAGGGACCCCCACACCTGGCCAAGGCTGTACCCCTGCAGGGCACGTGCTGCATCCCCTGGCCCTGCTGCGAAGCCAGGCCAGGCAAGGCAGGGCTGTGCAGGGTGCCCTGGGTCCCCACCACAGCTTTTCTGGTTATGGTCACAGGCCTCCCCTCACCCTCAGTGCATGGGCCGTGGTAACCCTGCCCTGACGACGTGCTGGAGCACTTGAGTTTGATGTTGAGGTTTAGGAATGGGGACAGTGCTGCTCATTTGTCTAATCCACTACTTTAAAATAATAATAATAATAATAATAATAGTAGAAGTAGTAGTAGTAGTAGTAATAGGGGATGACATGATCCATTCATGTGCACGGCAGTACCTACAATTTTTACTGTGGAGCTAGGACATGAGCTGCCAACACCCATAAACTCCTGTGTGGACCAGCATTTACAGACAACTGGCCTCTCTACAGCCAGCAAGACTTGAGCTCACAGTCCCATCACTTTTCTACCTAATACCATGTTCCTGCTCCCAAAGAAAGGAACTTTTTTTTGGTTTTTTGAAAGGGAAAGGAGAATAGGAGCCAGCTACTAGTGTAAAGAGTGGAAAACTCTGTGAAAGGGTTCTCTGAATGAGGTGGCACAAGCTCCAAATTTCTGTAGTGACATGTTCTGTTGTCTCCTCACTGCTCTGATCTTTGAGCAAGGTGTGAGTCCCTTCCAAGGGAAAAGTTATTTCCATAATAAATGGACTGGGGGATGCTGAGAGGAATATTGGCTTTTTCAGGAAAGGACAGGTCAGAGGTGATGTATTGGAATAATTTCAGCATCTTGGAAAACTCCAGTTTGGCTGTTATATTAATGTTTTTGAAGATAAGGAACATTTGTGCAATAAACTTGTGGTAGTTCAGTGTGGTCTTGGCATTGCTTTGGGCTATAAAACCATCATGGACCCTGTGCACTGAATGCCCCGAACTCCCTGAATGTCCATACTTGGCTGCCCTGAACGTTTCTCCAGCAGCGGGTTAGTGGGCCTGCGAGAGCAGAGGAGTGGGACTGGTGTTGGTGAGGGTGCGCCTGCTGAGGCTGGTGTGGAGGGGGCAGCTGGGTCCTTGGCAGGGGATGTGTTTGCAGATTAGGGCACCATTCAGAGCACTGCTAATCCTGGGGGTTATGGCCCCGGTAAAGCGGGACCTCCCCTTCACCACGTGCCGCTCTTTGTGCTCCCTTCCCAGGCCAGGCAGCGGCGGGCACGTGGGGACTCCCCGGCAGCCGGGGCAAGGGCGAGCCCTGGGGGGCACAGCGGGAGGGGGCAGCCACACACACTCCTGTGCCAGAGGAGTGGGGCACAGGGACTCTCCTGCTCCGCAGGCTGCTGTGACCAGCTGCACTCTCTCACCACGAGGTTTGCTCTGGATTTAGGGACAGGGGGAGGCAGGGGGTGCCATGGAGCAGTAGCCCCTCTCCCCAGCAGTCAGGACAACTCAGAGCATGGGGGGCTTTGCTGCGGCCTTGGCGGTTCCTGCATCCCTCTGGGGAACCCCCACCATCTATGGGCCCACTGAACCTAGGGAGGGCCTGGGGGCTTCAGGGGCTTCCTGGCCGCCAGACTGCTCACGTGTGGAATCCTTGCTCCCTTCCTTGCTGTGACCACTCGGTTGCCCCCACCCCATTCGTGTTTCTGCCTGCAGAGGCATCCCTGGGGCAGGGGGGACGGAGGCAGTGGGGCAGCACAGTCTTGTTCGGGAAATGGGAGACAGGGGTTGGGAAGGAGGGAGAAAGGCTTTTGCCAGAGGAAATCGATATCCCGTGAAAAGTAATTATTGAAGCATAAATTTATCATAAGGGTGATCACCAATAAAACATCTCTTGGCGACGTTTTAATTTAAAATCAAATTCGAAAAGGCCCCCCTCCCCCTTCAAAAAAAATCCTTAACAAGCAGAAAAATAACTGCAGCCCTTGGAACACTTCATTATACGTTCAAAGAGAGCTCCATCATCTTCGCACCGACGCCGGGCTCTGCTCTTCTGATGGATCCAATGCAGCTGATTTATGGAAATGACTTGCAAATCCATAAATGTAGTTTGCAGTGACAGCCGTGCATATCACTAGTAATTCCTTTAAACTATGCAAAGAAAAATGATTCATATCTGGTTGGACCCTGCCTTTTCCAAGGGTCGCCACTCCTGAGTCTTGATGTGTTTGTCTGTATTGGTTTCCCTCTTGATTTTTTTTTTTTAACTCTGTGATGGATGAGGCTGAGATCTTAACGCTGAAACCCAGGACCCCGAGACCGCCAGCGAGGCAAGGGTTAAGCCTGTGGGAAGGTGGTTTTGCCCTCCTTCCCCGCGGACACGCGTGGGTCGGACGTGACACACATTGTCGCACTCGGTGTCATGTCCCCCCGGCTTTTCTCTGCAACCCCCCGGGTTTCAGCCCCGGGTTCCGAAAGCTTAATTGTGTTAATTAATTAGTCCTCCATGTGTGGTTGCTGGGTGACTCTGGGGCGGATGCGGAGGGATCAGGGAGGTGCAGCCCGGAGGGATGCGATGCCTCAGTTTCCCCACCTGCAAGAGGGGCGTGGCGGGGGCAGCCTGCCCAGGCGATGCTGCTGCAGCCCCGCTCTGAGGACGCCCCCGAGTGCCCCCTCCCTGGGGCTCCTGGCCCTCTCCTCTTTACAAACCCCAGCACACAGGGCTGGACCCGCACACGTCGGGCAAGGATGGGGCAAAATTAGCACTTCTAGGAATTTCTTCGTGGTTTTTTGCAGTTATCCCAGGAATCAACATACCCCCTCCCCATTTGTATCCTCAAAGATCATCCTCCAGCAGTATCTCTGATAATGCATTTATTAGGCTTCATGATGCAATAACCACAAGCAGCCAGAAAATGTAGCATATTTCCACATTATCATCCAATTTCCCTTCCTGGGTATTTAGTTCAACTCTTTAACACCAGCCACATAATTAGAATTTGGATTTCCATTAATTTTCCTTGGGCCTGCAACCATTTTAAGATCACAGTGGTAATTAACGTGATACATCACTAATTTCACCAAGCACAATCTAAGTAGGAGCTCCCC